>JAXIVD010005135.1:22500-30980 GCA_036785275.1 Cancer borealis | reverse complement strand
GGAAGGGGGGGGTTAGGGGGGTAGGGAGAGATGGAGAGACCTTTCCTCTTTCTCTCCATCTCTCCAAATTTCCTCCATATATATTACTTTCCTCAGAAATTATAAAAATAAAACAACATTTTGAAAACTTAATTCTAGGATAATATTTTTTAGACTAGAACGGTGGAGGGATTTTTTTTTTTTCCTTAATATTTCCAAAATCGGAGGAAAGGGAGAGAAAATGTATATATGGAGAGATAGTTCATTCTTTCCTCCATCTCTCCATACCAAGAAAGTCTCTCCAACTATAATGAGTGAGATAAAAAATGAGATAATGTATGGCTAACAGATGAAAATGGAACGAGATGGAGACATTTTCCTCCATATCTCATAAAGTAGATGGAGGAAAGAAAAGAGTGAGGTATGGAGAGATAGGTAATTCTTTCCTCCATCTCTCCATACCAAGAAAGTCTCTCCAAGCCTAATGAGTAATGAGTAAATTACAAATAAGTTAAAACATTTTGGCTTGAAAAATGAGAGAAAAAAATGAAAGTGAGAGAGAAGTCGAGACATTTTCCTCTATATCTCCATCACCGGAGGAAAGGGGGAGAAAATGAAAACATGGAGAGATACCTCATTCTTTCCTCCATCCCTCCACCCCTCCCTCACCCCCACAAGCCTGATGAGTAATGAGTAAATTAGGGAAACATACAAACATTTACAGTTCAAAACTGAGTAAATATTCTCTTAACATGGGTGGTAATGGCAGCTTGTTCACTCTCTCTTGTGTACGTCTCTGTAGGGCGTCATAAATACGCACACGGCAGATCTGCTTGAGTGTGCGCGGCTGTGTGTACAGATCCCTGGAATGGGGGGAAGGGGGGAGGGGGTGTTAGACTATTACTACTATTACTATTACTATTATCATCATTTATAACCCAACAAATTATTTTTCCGACTAGATTCCGGGGAAAATTTTTAAAAGTTAGGATATGACGAGTTATATTTGTACTATAACTTTACTTATAACTATAACCTTGGTGTTGATAGTAACTTAACACCTTTAACTTAACTATAACACCTGTAACAACTGCTATAACCTTACCTATAACCATTAAAAATTGAATTGAAAAAAGTATACCCGACAAAATTATAAATGTTTGTACTTAAACCGCTATAACTTGACTATAACTTAACCTAACTTCACAAACTTAGTACCAACACATAGCCAGATCCTTAACCTAACTATAACATCCTTGAGAATAACTATAACTAATACTATAACTCCAAAAAATTTAACTACAAAATGATCCAAGGAAAAAAATATAGCAAAAATATCAACTCCCCCAAAAAGTTTCAACCTAAACCACTATAACTTGACTATAACTTAACCTAACTTAACAAATTTACTACCAACACACAGCCAGATCCTTAACCTAACTATAACATCCTTGAGAATAACTATAACTAATACTATAACTCCAAAAAATTTAACTACAAAATGATCCAAGGAAAAAAATATAGCAAAAATATCAACTCCCCCAAAAAGTTTCAACCTAAACCACTATAACTTGACTATAACTTAACCTAACTTAACAAACTTACTACCAACATACAGCCAGATCCTTAACCTTAACACCTGTGGTTTCATAGGTACAAGGGAAGTTTGTGTATAGAGTATTTTTAAACATTGGTTCAGCTCAGTGTGGTTCATGGCTTGGTAGTAAATGTTGAGGAGCTTAGCGAATCGTTGCTCAGAGTCGTTCAGTAGTTCCTCTTTGCGTATTAGTAACTGCACGTAGTAGTATAAGATCTGGGATAGTAATACTAGTAATAGTAGTAATAGTAATAGTAATACAGGACCTGAAATGGGTATAATAGTATAAATGCACGTAGTAGTATAAGACCTGGGATAGTAATAGTAGTAATAGTAGTAATAGTAATAGTAATACAGGACCTGAAATGGGTATAATAGTATAAATGCACGTAGTAGTATAAGACCCGGGATAGTAATAGTAGTAATAGTAGTAATAGTAATAGTTATACAGGACCTGAAATGGGTATAATAGTATAAATGCACGTAGTAGTATAAGACCTGGGATAGTAATAGTAGTAATAGTAGTAATAGTAATAGTTATACAGGACCTGAAATGGGTATAATAGTATAAATGCACGTAGTAGTATAAGACCTGGGATAGTAATAGTAGTAATAGTAGTAATAGTAATAGTAATACAGGATCTGAAATGGGTATAATAGTATAAATGATAGAGAAAATTTGTAGTATAAGACCTGGAATAGTAATAGTAGTAGTAGTAATAATAGTAGTAGTGATAGTAATACAGGATTTTAAATGGGAATAATAGTAAAATATTTAAGTAATAGTAATTTTGGGAATGGAGGAAGAGGAAGAGGAGGAGGAGGAATAATTTTTCTAATATTAAACATAATCAAAAATATAATAATAATAATAAAAAATAAAAAAATAAATAAATAAAAATAATAGTAAATAATAATCAACATTTTTAATCATTATTTAACATTATAAAAACTAAAAATAAATAAATAAATAAATAAACTAACAACAATAAACAATAAACTAACAACTTATTTTAGGAATGAAAATGAATAAAAATGAATAAAAATTAAAATAAAAGTGAATAAAAATGAATAAAAGTGAATAAAAGTGAATAAAAATGAATAAAAGTGAATAAAAGTGATTAAAAGTGAATGAAAATGAAAATGAAAGTGAATAAAAATGAGTGAAAATGAAAGTGAATAAAAATGAGTGAAAATGAAAATGAAAGTGAGTGAGTGACTGAAAATGAATAAAAATGAATAAAAATTAAAATAAAAGTGAATAAAAGTGATTAAAAGTGAATAAAAATGAAAATGAAAGTGATTAAAAGTGAATAAAAATGAAAATGAAAGTGAATAAAAGTGAATAAAAATGAAAATTAAAGTGAATAAAAGTGAATAAAAATGAAAATGAAAGTGAATAAAAATGAAAATGAAAGTGAATAAAAATGAAAATGAAAGTGAATAAAAGTGAATAAAAATGAGTGAAAATGAAAATGAAAGTGAGTGAAAGTGACTAAAAATGAATAAAAATTAATAAGTGATTAAAAGTGAATAAAAATGAAAATGAGTGAATAAAAATGAAAATGAAAGTTAATAAAAATGAATAAAAATTAATGAAAATTAAAATAAAAGTGAATAAAAATGAATAAAAGTGAATAAAAATTAATGAAAATGAAAATGAAAGTGAAAGTGAGTCCATACCTGATTTGAGCATTTTTTCAAGAACACACTAGACTGAGAGTGACAAATCATTGGTTCTGTTGTAGATATATTCACATTGGGGTCAGCGCCATGTTGTAGTAAGGTCAAGGTCAGGTCACACACGTGTTCAAGGTCATTGGGTGACCTTGCATTCTGTACCATGTCCATTAAGGAGAGTAAAATGTGCTGGGTCCTCTGTGAAAACCTGGGGATGTGTACGTGTGGTTATATAAACAGTCATAGCTCGATACGTACATGATATATATGTACGTCAATCTATATGTATATACGTACATCCTTTGTGTATGTTTTAGTCCAATCGGTGATTTAATAGGATGATTAGAAGCGCCTGTATGAATGAAAATGTATAATCATTTTCACCTCAAATTATGAAAAATATATGTACATAGCCGTGCAAAAACAGTCATAGCTCAATGCGTACATGAGATATATGTATGTAAATCTATGTGTGTATACGTACATCTTTTGTGTATGTTTAGATCAAATTGGTGTTTTAATACAACAAATAGAATCAGTT
Source organism: Cancer borealis (assembly GCA_036785275.1). NCBI lineage: Eukaryota > Metazoa > Arthropoda > Malacostraca > Decapoda > Cancridae > Cancer > Cancer borealis. Next base: position 27,183 of record JAXIVD010005135.1, on the reverse strand, counting down.
GTATATATGAAAATGTATAATAATTTTATCAACAAATTAAGACAAATATATGTACATACCGGTACAAAAGCAGTCATAACTAAACGTACACACAACATATACGTACACAAACCGGTACACACATACACACATTCTTTCCAAAGGTTTACATCTAAGCGGTGTTTTAATATGATGAATAGAAGCTTATATATTAACCAAAATGTTTAATCTTTTTTCATCACACGACAAAAAAATTACACACACCCGTACAAAAACAGTCATAACTAGACGCGCACACAACACACACATACACAAACCAGTACACACATACACACATCCTTACCGCACATAAACATCTAATCGATGTTTTAATACAACAAACACAATCAGTCATATTAACCAAAACATATAATCTTTTTCCACCACACGACAAAAAAAAAATTACACACACCCGTACAAAAACGGCCACAACTATACGTACACACAACATATCACAACCACACTTCATACACACACACACACATCCTTACCGCACATTAGGGTCCAATCCATGTTGCAATAGGATCACCAACAGCTGAAGGAAAACGCAGCTGCTTTCTCGGCCTCTCTCGATAATGCCGTGTTCTCAGAGGCAGTGAACATCAGGACGTGAAGAGGCGTCAGGTTAGAGCGGGAGGAGCAGTTTGGGTTAGCGCCATAACGGCATAACAACCGCACACAGTTCAAGTAGAAGACCTGTAAGGGAGGGCGGTGGGGGGAGGTTTAGGTTAGGTTAGGTTTAGGCTGATGATGATGATGATGATAATAATAATAATAATAAGTATATATACATAACACTAATAATAATAAGAAGAAGAAGAATACGTACACGCTACACACATATATATAAATAATACATACACACACACACGCACATACCTTCATCGTGTGTGTAATAATGACGATAACAATAATAATAAAAAAATATATATATACATAACAATTTAAAAATAATAATAATACGTACACATACACATATATAAAAAATACGTACACACACACACACACATATCTTCATCATGTGCGTATTAATAAAAATAACAACAATAATAAAAAATAAAAAAATAAAATAAAATAAACGCATATACGTACACATAAAAAAAACGTACACACACATACCTTCATAGTGTGCGTAAAGTGATGCAGTGGGTCCTTATTAATTAAAGGAACGAGACAAACCATTAAAGGAACCGATCCGTCCCGTCCAACTAAATCCGGATTTCCACCATAATTCAATAACATGTCTAACAGCTCGTACCGGAACTCCCAATCCCGGACCTGTTAATATAAGTCAAGATTGTAGCTGATTGGCTGGGGGTGGGGGGGTGATTTTTGGTGGGGGGGTAGATTAAAGATAGCTCTAATTGGTATATGAAGGAAAATGCTGTAGGTGTTGTGAGAAAGTGAGAAAATGAGATAATGTAAGATAACTTTATTCTTTTTGAGGGTGGGAGAGTGGTGATAATTTTGAATGTTGTTAGAACAGTCAAAATTCTGAATAAATGGCTAGGCCTATATGATTAATTTTTGGTGGGGTGTTAGATTAAAGATAGCTCTAACTTATATATTAAAGAGAACATTGTAGGTAAAGTGAGAGAGAGAAAATGAAAAAATACGAGAGAGGGTGGGAGACTAACAACAATTTTAAATATCACCACAAAATTCAAAATTCTGATCAAACAGCCAGACCAACAAACACAAAACTCAACACAAGTATAGCTAAATAGTCAATACACATCATATATCACCCACACTATCCTACTATTACTATTACTACTACTATTTACCTGTCGAAGTACGCAGGCTAGCGCACTATTTCCAGGCTGGTTGATGGAGGGAGACGCACCATTTTGCAGTAAGAATCTAACTATTAATAAAATGTCCCATTTATTCCAAGGCGGCGGCTCTTGGTCATAGCCATAGCGAGCCTCTTCTAATGCATACCTGTTAGGAAGGTAATAGAAGGTGTTAGGAACGTGTTAGATAGTGTTAGGTTAGGTTTAGATTAGTTTAGGTTATTTTACGATAAGTTAGGAAGGTTTCTGAGCAAGTTAAGGTTAGGCTGAGTTAGGAAGGTTTTAAAAGGTGTTAGTAGATGTAGAAGGTGTTAGGAACGTTAGATAGTGTTAGGAACATAGGAATAATTTCAGAATATTTGATTTTCGGCGTGTTTTCGGCGGTGTTTATATAAAGATTTTTAGGAAATAATTCAAAATAATGAATATAATTAATAATCTGAAAATAATAATAGTTTTTTGACATTCATAAATATTTATATAAACCAAAAAAATAAATATATATAATTATAAGAATATTTCATCATAATTATAATGAAAAAACAAAAAATAAATACAATATAATCATAAAAAATAAATAATAATAATAACAATAACAACAACAACAGTTCGCGTCATTTATACTAACCTTACAATAAGTTAGGAACGCTAAAGTAAGTTAGGAACAAATAATTACATGAAATAAATACGTTTCAGAAATAATAACAACAACAACAACAACAGTTCGCGTCACTTATACTTATACTCACCTCACAATAAGCGCGTGAAGGGACGTATTACCTAAAGAATCCACGGTATTGACATGTTCTTTTAAACCATTAGCCATTAAGACCTTCACTGTCTCTAAGGTATCCTCCGCACCCTTTTTACCAAGCAAGAAAACAACATGGAGGACAGTCATCTGCTGGGTCATCTGCTGGGTCTTAGCGCTTGTATCGGCTCCACATTGTATTAAAAGCTCAAGGAATCAGGTTTGGTGGAGAGAGGCTTGGTGTATCGGGTAGTACTCGTCGTAACACTGGTTGATTTCGTCGGATCTGGAATGATTGTGGTTAATTGGGTGTGGTTACGTGGTTGAATTTTTGTGGTGTGGTAGGGAAAGGGTTGGTCTTGGTTGTGTAAAAAGGAGAAAGTGATTGGTTGGGTCAGAAAGTGAGAAAATTAAAAAGAATATGATGTGTTTTTGTCTCGGGTCAAGAAATTTTAGTCGTGTTTTTGGGTAATGTTGTTGTATCTGTGAGGATTGTGGTTAATTGGGTGTGGTTACGTGGTTGAATTGTGGTGGTGTGGTAGATAAAGGATTGATCTTGGTTGTATAAGAAGGAGAAAGTGATTGGTTGGGTCAGAAAGTGAGAAAATGAAAAAGAATGAGTCAATTTGATCAACCGAGACATAAAACCAGGAAGAAATATTATACAATAAAACATATATATGCTTATTATATCCAAACGGTTAATCAAAATAAAACACAAATCAATATATAAACACAATAAACATTAACACACCTTCCCTATAAATATAAACGCCGCAAACCCAACGGCTGACCAGCAAATCGTATAAACGTAACGTCAACTCGACATAGAATAAAGTAAATAAAAAAATATATAACCCCACATTTTTCATTATATCATTTAAACCAAGAATCAAAATAAAACACAAATCAATATATAAACACAATAAACATTAACACACCTTCCCTATAAATATAAACGCCGCAAACCCTACGAGTGACCGACAAATCGTATAGACGTAACGACATCTTACCTTTCCAAAACTAGATATTTGACGCATTGCCACGCGCCTCTCTCACAAGCTATATGTAACAATGGTCTCTTCTGTTGCCATGGTAACCAATGGTCGTCTCCCTGCTGTGTTAGGAGCTCCAAGATGTCTACCTGGAATAGTAATAGTAATAATAGTACCAATAGTAGTAGTAGTGTGAATAGTAGTAGTGTTGGGTGTGGAATAGTAGGTTAATAGTATAAGTAGAAATGGTGGTGATAGTATTAGTAGTGTAGTATGTGTTATAGTAGTAATAGTTATAGTAGTAGTAGTAGTAGTAGTAGTGGTGGTGGTGGTAGTAAATTTATATAATTATTGAATTTAATATATTTTTCTGAAACAATAAATAAATAAATAAATAAGAAAAGAAAATAAAATAATAATAATAATAATAATAATAATAATAATAATGAATAAATATAAATAATGAATAAAATAAATGAATAAATGACTTACTTGATCTCCATCTATTGCATAATATATTGCATTTTGCAGCTTATCACTTGACCTATCGTTGCCAGGAACCTCAGAAATAGTAATAATAGTAATAGTAGTAGTATAGATAGTAGTGGTATTGGGTGTTGAATAGTGGTATAATAATAGTAGTAAAAATAATAGTAATAGTTAGAATAGTCTGGGATGGATAGTAGTAGTAATAATAGTAATAGTAGTAATAGTAGTAGTATAGATAGTAGTGGTATTGGGTGTTGAATAGTGGTATAATAATAGTAGTAAAAATAATAGTAATAGTTAGAATAGTCTGGGATGGATAGTAGTAGTAATAATAGTAATAGTAGTAATAGTAGTAGTATAGATAGTAGTGGTATTGGGTGTTGAATAGTGGTATAATAGTAGTAGTAAAAATAATAGTAATAGTTAGAATAGTCTGGGATGGATAGTAGTAGTAATAATAGTAATAGTAGTAATAGTAGTAGTATAGATAGTAGTGGTATTGGGTGTTGAATAGTGGTATAATAGTAGTAGTAAAAATAATAGTAATAGTTAGAATAGTCTGGGATGGATAGTAGTAGTAATAATAGTAATAGTAGTAATAGTAGTAGTATAGATAGTAGTGGTATTGGGTGTG
>JAXIVD010005135.1:7500-20000 GCA_036785275.1 Cancer borealis | reverse complement strand
CCACACACGCTCTAGTACCACAATCCAGTACCACAGTCCACCACACACCACACACGCTCTAGTACCACAATCCAGTACCACAGTCCACCACACACCACACACGCTCTAGTACCACAATCCAGTACCACACACGCTCTAGTACCCCAGTCTACCACACTACCACACACGCTCTAGTACCACAGTCTACCACACTACCACACACCACACACGCTCTAGTACCACAGTCTACCACACTACCACACACCACACACGCTCTAGTACCACAGTCTACCACACTACCACACACCACACACGCTCTAGTACCACAGTCTACCACACTACCACACACCACACACGCTCTAGTACCACAGTCTACCATACTACCACACACCACACACGCTCTAGTACCCCAGTCTACCACACTACCACACACCACACACGCTCTAGTACCACAGTCTACCACACTACCACACACCACACACGCTCTAGTACCACAGTCTACCACACTACCACACACGCTCTAGTACCCCAGTCTACCACACTACCGCACACCACACACGCTCTAGTACCACAGTCTACCACACTACCACACACCACACACGCTCTAGTACCACAGTCTACCATGCTACCACACACCACACACGCTCTAGTACCCCAGTCTACCACACTACCACACACCACACACGCTCTAGTACCACAGTCTACCACACTACCACACACCACACACGCTCTAGTACCACAGTCTACCACACTACCACACACCACACACGCTCTAATACCACAATCCAGTACCACAGTCCAGTACCACAGTCCACCACACCGTCCACCACACACAGTCCAGTACCACAGTCCACCACCACAATCCAGTACCACAGTTCACCACAGTTCACCACAGTCCACCACACCGTCCACCACACACAGTCCAGTACCACAGTCCACCACCACAGTCCAGTACCACAGTCCACCACACCGTCCACCACACACAGTCCAGTACCACAGTCCACCACACACAGTCCAGTACCACAGTCCACCACCACAGTCCAGTACCACAGTTCACCACAGTTCACCACACTAACACTACTAAGTTAACAAGTAAGACAAGTATATGTGTGTGTGTGTAATTATCAGTCTATGTACGTATCTATGTCTGTGTACGTAGTAGAATTTCGTCCTCTTAGGTACGCCTCCGCTGTGTACGTAATAATACACACACATAAAAATACGTACATACATCGACACTAAAACGTACATAACATATATAAACCAAAAATACATACATACTCACATTAATCTTATTTTCTCTCTATCTTTATTTATCGGCCATTTTCTCTCCCCCGTTTATTCCTCCTCCTTCAAGTCTTCTCTCCGTTACCTCCATTTACCTCCAAGTAACGAGAGAGTGGAGATAGAGGGAGAGAGAGAGAGATTTTTTGCAGACACTAATGGATATAAACATTGGTCTCGGTCTGAGGTTGTCGCCCAAAATTATTATTATTATTATTATTATTATTATTATTATTTCAGTTATTTCAAAGTTATTTTCATTTATAATGTGTATAATTTTTTTGGGGCTAGGTTAATTATTTTATTTTATTTATTTATTTTTATTATAAGGAGTCCTGAGGTTATAATTAGTGTTAATTACACCTCATTTAGATTATGCAGTTTAATTTTGGTCCCCTTGGAGAGAGAGAGAGAGAGAGAGAGAGAGAGAGAGAGAGAGAGAGAGAGAGAGAGAGAGAGAGAGAGAGAGAGAGAAGAATGACCAAGATGATTCAAGGATAATTTACCATACAAAGATAATTATCCTACCTAAATTGCCTCGTGTAGGTCATTAACTAGCCTCTTAATTGCAGTCTCATCAATTCTTATGTTCTTAATTAGCGGCAAAATGATGATTATTATTAGTAGTATTAAGTTATTTGAAGGTTCTTGGTCATGTTGATTACGATTATGTAATTAGTTTCGTCATTACTATAATATTGACAATTTTCATTTTTTGACCCGTAAATTAGACCAGAATTGAGGTTGAATATAGTTATTCTTATTTTACTAAGTTAATATTGGTTTTAGAGTTAAGTTATATAGAATTCAAGTTATAGAGGTTGTTAATGTCTATCACACACTGTCTTCAGATTTTTAATAACTTGAAAACTTATGAAGAAAATTAAAATAATGTGAAAAATATGAATGTATAACACTTTTCACGCCTACATCTATAATTACAGTCCGATTTCATTTCACTATAGCTCATTAGAACGGGATTTTCATTCTCTTTATTTTATATTCTATACATTTTTGACGTAAACCTGAAACATTTCGAGTTATTTCAAAATATAAGATTGATCTCAAAAATTTCGAGGGTGTACACTGGGAAATTTCATGAAAATTTTTGACACTTCCGAATCTCATGAAAATTATTATAATGATGTTTTGCATTAAAATGAAGACGAATATAGACTTATTTTCATCATTACGTACATGTGTGTGTGTGTGTGTCTATGTATGTGTGTGTGTGTGTGTAACAGACGATTGAAGAAAAACAGAAATAACAGAATAACAGACGATAATATATATTCATAAAAAAATAATAAATGATTTAATACTATTCTTATATAACAAAATCTTTATAATAACCAAAATAAATAAAAATAAATAAATAAATAAATTAATTAATTGACAGCCGCTAAAATTACATCTCGTCTTCCACCAACATACTTATAACCAAAAAACTAAATAATAAATTAATTAACACCATTATAACACTATAAACACATTCCAAAACCTTTAATAAACCAAAATTAATGAATATATAAACACCAAAATGTCCGCCATGACAGTTGACGTCAGAAAGCGCGCGCATGACAGTCAGTGTCGCCTTGGCAGTGTTAGTGGAAGGATGTACGCCTCGCCGCTCCTGGAGACGCCCCTATTCCTGTCCCCTTTACCTCTTAATAACATGTAATTAACACTAATTAGGAGTCATAATGAAGAGGATTACCAAGACATTACTGGATGGATTAAGGTCGTCTGTACAACCGCCCAAAGTGGAGGAAATACAAGTCATAGAGACATTACAAGCAGAGGCGTTCCAGATAGCCAAGGTAATTATAGCTTAATTACCCCTAATTAACGGACTTACAGGTATCCTATAGTAGTAGAAATGTGCCTTAATGACCTTAGTGTATGGTATCAAAAGGTCACCTCATTATCTCCACTAATTACGGAGATATTAACAAAATCATTAATATTTTTGTTATTTATGGCTATACATCCGTCGTCCATTATCGCTTAATTACCCCTAATTAACGGACTTACATGCATCCCAGGGTACTAGAAATGTGCCTTAATGACCCTAGTGTATACTATCAAAAGGACACTTAATTACTTCCACTAATTAATAGTAGTGGTAATTAGTGTGGTGATAGTAGGAATGGTCTAAAATGCATTATAATAGTAGTAATAGTAGTAGTAGTAGTAGTAGTAGTAGTATGGATGGTAGTGGTGATAGGTGTGGAATAGTAGGTTAGGTAGGTTAGGTTAGGTTAGGTTAATTACCACTACTATTAACCTACTATTCCACACCTATCACCACTACCATCCATACTACTACTACTACTATTATTACTATTACTACTATTATAATGCATCTTAGACCATTCCTAATATCACCACACTAATTACCACTACTATTAACCTACTATTCCACACCCATCACCACTACCATCCATACTACTACTACTACTACTACTACTACTACTACTACTACTATTATTACTATTACTACTATTATAATGCATCTTAGACCATTCCTACTATCACCACACTAATTACCACTACTATTAACCTACTATTCCACACCTATCACCACTACCATCCATACTACTACTACTATTATTACTATTACTACTATTATAATGCATCTTAGACCATTCCTACTATCACCACACTAATTACCACTACTATTAACCTACTATTCCACACCCATCACCACTACCATCCATACTACTACTACTACTACTACTACTACTACTACTACTACTACTATTACTATTACTATTTCAGACTGTAAGGCATGGATTCCCTTACCAGCCCAGCGCCATCGCCTTTGACCCCATACAAAGAATTCTGGCCGTGGGCACCAAGCATGGGTCACTACGGCTGTATCCTTGGTGTACATGTGTGCGTGTGTGTGTGTGCGTCAGTGTGTGTGTGTGTACGTCAGTGTGTGTGTACGTCAGTGTGTGTGTACGTCAGTGTGTGTGTATTACTATTATTATTACTATTATTATTATTATTATTATTATTATTTATATATATTTTTATAATTCTATGTATGGGTCACTCAGGCTGTATCCTTGGTGTACATGTGTGCGTGTGTGTGTGTGCGTCAGTGTGTGTGTGTGTACGTCAGTGTGTGTGTACGTCAGTGTGTGTGTACGTCAGTGTGTGTGTATTACTATTATTATTACTATTATTATTATTATTATTATTATTATTTATATATATTTTTATAATTCTATGTATGGGTCACTCAGGCTGTATCCTTGGTGTACATGTGTGCGTGTGTGTGTGTACGTATATGTGTGTGTGTGTGTGTTTTGGAGTGTGTGTGTGTGTACGTATTGGTGTGTGTGTGTGTGTTTTGGAGTGTGTGTGTGTGTACGTATTGATGTGTGTGTGTGTTTTGGAGTGTGTGTGTGTGTACGTATTGGTGTGTGTGTACGTATTGGTGTGTGTGTTTTGGAGTGTGTGTGTGTACGTATTGGTGTGTGTGTTTTGGAGTGTGTGTGTGTATGTATCGGGGCTGTGTATGTATGTGTGTATGTATGTATATCAATTAACTTTATTTCTTGTGTGTATGTGTGTGTGTGTGTGTACGTATATATGTGTATATATTTTTATAATCCTATGTATGTATTTGTACACACACACACACCCATACGTACACAGACAGACTCCAATACGTACACACACACCCCTACCCCAATACGTACACAGACATACCACTAGTACTTACACACACATACCCCTATCAATACGTACACACACAGCCTCTACCTCCAAATACACACACACACACACACCCTCAAATACGCACACAGTAACCAATACATACATAACCTCAATCATTTCACTCCGCAGAATAACACGCACACACACTTTCTCCCTTAGCATCCATACGCACATGATCCTTAACGCGTACACAGGTTGGGCCGGCCTGGTGTGGACGTACATGTGCGTCACGAGGGAGACGTGTGCGTATTAGCCATTGCCTTCCTTATAAATGAAGGTGCTTTGGTCTCGGCTACTAATGATGACGTCTTGCATATGTGGAATTTTCAACAGAAGACGCCACGTATTGTTCACTCACTCAAATTCTCAAGCGAGAGGTGAGGTGGGCGTGGTGTGGGCGTGGAGGTAAAAGGTGTGGGTAGGTGTGTGTGGAGGGAGAAAGGTGGAGGAGTTATGTGGAGGGAGATATGGAGAGAAATGTGAAGGCATGTGGAGAGAAAAATTGTGGGTGTCAGAAATAAATGTTTATAGATAAGTGTGATTTTAAGTGTGTTATAAGTGTGTTAGGGTGTGGGCGTGGCATGGGCGTGGAGGTAAAAGGTGTGGGTAGGTGTGTGTGGAGGGAGAAAGGTGGAGGAGGTATGTGGAGAGAGATATGGAGGGAAATGTGAAAGCATGTGGAGAGAAAAAATGAGGTTTGTGATACAGATAGTCTAAGAAAAATGTGTTTTTAAGGGTGTTGTAAGTGAAATTAAGTGTGTTTGAAGGTATGAGTGTGTGGAGGGAAGATGGAGAAAAGTGTGTATAGATGGAGAGAAAAATTGGATGAAAAGGAGAGAGAGGAGAGAAAAAGATGGAGGGATGTAGGGAGAAAAATAGGGTGTGTCACTTAAGATAATATAATAAAAGTGTAATTTTAAGTGTGAAATAAGTGTGTTAGAGTGAGTATGAAGGTATGAAAAGAAAGATACATAAAATAACTAAGTGTGACAGAAATTTGATCAAGATACAATAACTGAAAGATAGAGAAAATTAAAGATAATGAACTCTATTTATTTCCCCAAGGACCACCACCAATTTAAGATAACATAATAAAAGTGTGATTTTAAGTATGTTACAAGTGTGATAGAGTGAGTATGAAGGTATGAGAAGAAAGAAGAATGATTTAGCTAAGTGTGACAGAAATTTGATCAAGATACAATCACTGAAAGATAGAGAGAATTAAAGATAACTCTAATTATTTTTCCAGAATCACTACGATGCACCTTACCTTCCAAAGTAAATGGCTCTATCTTGGCACTGAGAGGAAATATTCACATTGTCAAAATAGAAACCTTTGAACTAAGTGGATATACAATTAACTGGAATAAAGCCATTGAATTGTAAGTAATTAGAGGGTAATTAGGAGTATTTTGTAAGTAATTAGGAGTTTTTGTAAGTAATTTGCAGTTTTTGTAAGTAATTAGCAGTTTTTTGTAAGTAATTAGGAGTTTTTGTAAGTAATTAGCAGTTTTTTTGTAAGTAATTAGATGTTTTTGTAAGTAATTAGATGTTTTTGTAAGTAATTAGCATTTTTTTGTAAGTAATTAGGAGTTTTTTGACGTAATTAGCAGTTTTTTGTAAGTAATTAGCAGTTTTTATAAGTAATTAGCAGTTTTTGTAAGGAATTAGGAGTTTTTGTAAGTAATTAGGAGTTTTTGTAAGTAATTAGGAGTTTTTGTAAGTAATTAGCAGTTTTTGTAAGTAATTAGGAGTTTTTGTAAGTAATTAGGAGTTTTTGTAAGTAATTAGGAGTTTTTGTAAGTAACTAGGAGTTTTTTGTAAGTAATTAGCAGTTTTTGGACGTAATTATTAGTTTTTGGACGTAATTAGCAGTTTTTTGTAAGTAATTAGGAGTTTTTTTTAAAGTAATTAGCAGTTTTTGCAAGTAATTAGCAGTTTTTATAAGTAATTAGCAGTATTTATAAGTAATTAGTAGTATTTATAAGTAATTAGCAGTATTTATAAGTAATTAGCAGTATTTATAAGTAATTAGCAGTATTTATAAGTAATTAGTAGTATTTATAAGTAATTAGCAGTATTTATAAGTAATTAGCAGTTTTTAACGTAATTATAAATGTGATTAATGATATATTTTGGTATTTATGAAAGTAATTATCGTAATTTTAAGTGTGTTTTAGGGTAATTAACTTAATTTCAGTATTCTTAAAAGTAATTATCTATATATTTTAACGTAATTATAATCGTAATTAAGTAATTTTTCAATGTAATTTAAAGTATAAATGATTGAATTGTATTGGAATTATAAATGTTTGTATACTATTAGATTAGATTACTATTACTACTATTACTATTATTACTATTACTATCTACCTTAGACTACTACTACTATCACTACGAGATTTACTACTACTATTAACCTACTATTCCACACCCAACACTGCTACTATCCATACTACTACTACTACTATTACTACTACTATTACTAATACTATTTACAGGTCCCGTAAAACACACCCTGGCGCTGTTCTCCACTTAAGTGAAAATCCTGTTGACCCCGGCAAGGTAAGTGAGAGAGAGAGAGAGAGAGAGAGAGAGAGAGAGAGAGAGAGAGAGAGAGATTTAATATATTATAATTGATTTTTTCTTCCTCCTCCTCCTCCTCCTCCTCCTCCTCCTCCTCCTCCTCCTCCTCCTCCTCCTCCTCCTCCTCCTCCTCTTCCTTTTGAACATATATTCATTATCATTATTATTATTATTATTATTATTATTATTATTATTATTATTATTATTATTATTATTACTACTACTACTACTACCACTACTACCACTACTACTATTACTACTACTACTACTACTACTACTACCACTACTACTACTATTATTATTATTATTATCATTTGCAAATATTTTTATTCCTTCAGTCAAGCTTTTGTCATTCTCTTAAAGGTGTAGTGACCCTCTCTCTCTCTCTCTCTCTCTCTCTCTCTCTCTCTCTCTCTCTCTCTCTCTCTCTCTCTCTCTCTCTCTCATATATATATATAATAATTTTTTTAACTTAATTCTTTTTCGATATATAAAAAAAATAATTTAATATATATAGTAATTCAAATTTATTTATTTATTTATTAATATTTATTTATATTAACCTAAATTATGACCTTATGTGACCTTATTTGACCTCTAATTATTATTTATTATTTATTTATTTATTACATGACCTCGTGTGACCTTAATATTGACCTAACTTGAACTAATTTTTAACCTAATCTAACTTAACATAATCTATTTATTATTATTATTATTATTATTATTATTATTAGTATTAGTATTATTATTAGTATTATATGACCTTATGTGACCTTATGTGACCTCGTTCCAGCTGCTGATTGGCTACGAGAGTGGTCAGCTAGTGTTGTGGGACATTAAGGGAAGAAGTGCTGAGCTGAGGTACCAGTCCAACGAACCACTCAGGTAAGGTAATAGTAGTAGTGGTAGTGGTAGTAGTAGTGGTAGTAGTAGTAGTATGGATAGTAGTGGTGTTGGGTGTTGAATAGTAGGTTAATAGTAGTGGTAAATAGTGTGAGGATAGTTATAGTAGTCTAGGATGTGTTGTAGTAGTAGTAGAAATAGTAATAATAATTTTCTCAATTAATATTTTTGACTAAATTTCCTACATAAATAATAATTTCTTTCCTTCCTATTACTATTACCACTACTATTAACCTACTATTTCACACCCATGACCACTACCATCCATACTACTACTATTACTACTACTACTATTTCCATTACTATCCATTCTAGACTACTACCACTATCACCACACTAATTACCACTACTATTAACCTACTATTTCACACCCATGACCACTACCATCCATACTACTACTATTACTACTACTACTACTATTTCCATTACTATCCATTCTAGACTACTACCACTATCATTACACTAATTACCACTACTATTAACCTACTATTCCACACCCATGACCACTACCATCCATACTACTACTACTACTACTACTACTACTATTATTACTATCCCAGGTCAGTGTCATGGCATCACGAGGGGAAGCAGTTCATGTCTTGTCATACGGATGGTTCACTAACTACTTGGACACTTAAACAAGCATCGCCTAGGCCTACTTCCACTGTGTTTTCCTCATGGTAAGTGTGTGTACGTGTGTGCGTGTGGGTGTGTGTGTGTGTGTGTATGTAATTTATTTTTATTATTATTATTATTATTATTAATTAATTAATCAATTAATTAATTTTTTTTTTTATGGATGTGTACGTGTGTGTGTACGTTTTTTTTCTTCTGTGTGTGTATGTGTATGTATGTTTTTTTTTTTGGTGCGTGTATGTATGTAATTTATTTTATTTTATTATTATTATTTTTTTTTTTTTTGTGTGTGTGTGTACGTGGAGGACTGTGCGTGTATACGTATGTGTGTGTGTATACGTGTGTGTGTGTACGTGTGTGTGTGTGTGTGTGTGTGTATTTTTTGATCTATGTGTATGTATATGTTATTTATTTTGTGTGTGTGTGTATATATTTCTGTGTGTACGTGTGTGTGTGTGTACGTGTGTGTAAATTAGTTATATTAATTGTACTATTAATATATCTAATTACTATTATTACTACTATTACTATTACTACTATTACTATTCCTTCTCCTCCTCCTCCTCCTCCTCCTCCTCCTCCTCCTCCTCCTCCTCCTCCTCCTCCTCCTCCTCCTCCTCTTCCTTTTAAACATATATTCATTATTATTATTATTATTATTATTTTCAGCTAAAACCAACAAGGAGGGGAAACAGGAGCCTTGCAAAGTTATACAAAAAGTGGAGTGGAAAAACTGTAAGAACGGGTAAGTGGAGAGGTGGAGGAGGTGGAGGGAGGGGTTGGAGGGAAGAGGGGGGATATGGGGAGGTATGTGTGGAGGGGAAAAGGTGGGGGGGTTACGTGGAGGGAGATATGGAGGAAAGAGTGGAGATATGTGGAGGGGAAAATTTTGGGTTTGTGGTGTAGATAGTGTGTTAAAAGTGTGTTTTTAAGTGTGTTGTAAGTGTGTTAGGGTGTGTTTGGAGGTATGGAGGGAAGGGGGAGGGATGGAGGAAAGTGTGTGTGGGAGGAGAAATGTGGAGGTAAAACGTGGAGGGAGATATGGAGGAAAAAGTGGAGAGAGAAATTATGGCATCAAACATAAATAGTGTGATAAAAGTGTGTTTTTAAGTGTGTTGTAAGTGTGTTAGGGAGTGGAGGAGGGAGGAATAGATGGAGGAAAGATGGAGGAAACTATATATAGACGGAGAGAAAAATTGGAGGTAAGGGAGAGACAGAGGAGAGAAAAATCTAACAACAACTTCCATTTTAGCGACAGTTTTGTGTAATAAAAGTATGTATTTAAGTATGTTACAAGTATGCTAGGGAGTGGAGGAGAGAGGAATAGATGGAGGAAAGATGGAGGAAACTATATATAGACGGAGAGAAAAATTGGAGGTAAGGGAGAGACAGTGGAGAGAAAAATCTAACAACAACTTCCATTTTAGCGACAGTTTTGTGTAATAAAAGTATGTATTTAAGTATGTTACAAGTATGCTAGGGAGTGGAGGAGGGAGGAATAGATGGAGGAAAGATGGAGGAAAGTGTGTATAGATGAAGAGAAAAATTGGAGGTAAGGGAGAGACAGGAGAGAGAAAAATCTAACAACAACTTCCATTTTAGCGATAGTTTTGTGTAATAAAAGTATGTATTTAAGTATGTTACAAGTATGCTAGGGAGTGGAGGAGGGAGGAATAGATGGAGGAAAGATGGAGGAAAGTGTGTATAGATGAAGAGAACAATTGGAGGTAAGGGAGAGACAGTGGAGAGAAAAATCTAACAACTTTTCCTATTTTAGCGACAGTTTCGTGGTGTTCAGCGGAGGTCTGTGTGTTGACAAGACTGGCAGGACACCTTCCATCACTGTGGTACAAGGCAAGACTACCACAGTGCTGGAGATGGAGCACACTGTGGTAGACTTCACGACACTATGTGAAAACCCGTATGCAAGTGGTAAGTAGTGGGGGGGGGGGGTGTACATGTGTGTGTGTGTGTGTGTGTGTACGTGAAGAAAGTTTGTGTGTGTGTGTACGTGAGAGAGAGAAAAAGGTTGTTTGTGTGTGTATTAAGTGTGTACGCGTGTATGTGTACATGAGAGAGAGAGAGAAAGGTAGTTTATGTGTGTGTATTAAGTGTGTACGTGTTTGTGTATTCAGTGTGTGTGTGTGTGTATGTGTGTACGTGAGAGAGAGAGAGAGAGAGAGAGAGAGAGAGAGAGAGAGAGAGAGATAAAATGTATACAAAAATCTAACCATAACTCTCTCTCTCTCTCTCTCTCTCTCTCTCTCTCTCTCTCTCTCTCTCTCTCTTCTCTCTCTCTCTCTCTCTCTCTCTCTCTCTCTCTCTCCTCTCTCTCTCTCTCTCTCTCTCTCTCTCTCTCATCTCTCTCTCTCTCTCTCTCTCTCTCTCTCTCTCTCTCTCTCTCTCTCTCTCTCTCTCTCTCTCTCTCTCTCTCTGTGACCTTGACCTTTCCAGAGCTCAGTGACCCCTACGCCCTGGTGGTGGTCCTCAACAATGACCTCGTCCTAGTTGACCTCTTGACCCCCTGGCTACCCGTGCTTTGAAAATCCTTACTCTAATGGACATACACGAGGCTCCTGTCACCTGCTGTAAATACCTAGCGGACTGCCCTGCTGACCTCATACCTGCTTTCTACTCAGCAGGGGCCAGGGGGGGGCGGGGCATAGGAAGCAGGGGATTTTCAGAGAAGGAGTGGCCGATCAAGGGTGGCGAGTGGGCGGCTACGTCCTGTCCCTACCCTGAGCTGATTCTGACTGGGTATGTGTTTTTTGTGTTTGTGGGGTTGTGGGGGTATGGGATTGGGTTTGGGGGTAGAGGGGTTATCTGGGTATGTCTGTGTGGAGGGGGAGGGGGTGGAGGTATTATGTGGAGGGAGATATGGAGGAAACAGTGAAGGTGTGTGGAGAAAGAAATTGGGGTAGCTGAAATTCATCGTCTAAGAATAGTATGTTTTTAAATGTGATTTTGAGTGTGTTATGGGGGATGTGGGGGGATGGGATTGGGTGGGGGGGTAGGGGGATTATCTGGGTATGTCTGTGTGGAGGGGGAATGTTGGAGGTATTATGTGGAGGGAGATATGGAGGAAACAGTGAAGGTGTGTGGAGAGAGAAATTGGGGTAGCTGAAATTCATCGTCTAAGGATAGTGTGTTTTTAAATGTGATTTTGAGTGTGTTATGGGAAGTGTAGGGGGGTGGGGGGTAGGGTACGGGAGGGGGGATTATCTGGGTATGTGTGTGTGGAGGGGCAATGTTGGAGATATTATGTGGAGGGAGATATGGAGGGAAATGTAAAGGTATGTGGAGGGAAAAGTTGGGGTGTGTGATGTAAATTAGTGTAAGGAAAGTGTGTTTATAAATGTGTTTTTGAGTGTGTTAAA
>JAXIVD010005134.1:7500-27500 GCA_036785275.1 Cancer borealis | reverse complement strand
ATATATATATATATATATATATATATATATATATATATATATATATATATATATATTTATGCTTAGCTTGAAAAATCAGTTAGAGTTTTAATCGTCAACTGCTTCAGTTCCTTGCGAGACCAGATATACAATTATTTAAAAACTTTTTTTTTATTGAATGCCAGTTTGCTAACAACATAGTAACCCATGTTTGTCATGTTCAATGTTATTCTCCACATGAACCTTGAATTAACCTTGAGGTGGACAGGAAAAACCGCGAAGATGACCTTGATTGGCGCGTTTTCGGGGAAGTGGTTGGCGTCTTACAGCATCAGCAGATCAGGAAAAAGTATGCTGCAAGGAACTTTCAAATACTTTATTAGGAATCTTTGTAGGAGCTTTCAAGAAGAGGCTCGTTGCATATCATTACATAAGTCTACTTCCTGGAAGGCACATTGGTTTCCTTCATGATATGATTATACAATTACTGAAATTATTTATAAATAATCTATAATTTGATGTGGGATTTAACAATTATGAGGATGCGAATGACGAACCTTTCCTGCACAACATTAAGGTTGGGAAGTGAAGGAGCCTCGGTAGATGTTTGGCCTTGGCAGGCGTGCAAGGCCGCTGCAACCTTAACACACCCGGGGGCGGGGCGGAGTCTCACTACTTGCTCAGTCCCACCACCACTCTTTCCCCTTCGAATCTCGGTATGATCTTCCAAACTTAAGGACTGAGCTGAGTTTTGAAAGACGCCATTAATTGTAAAATCCCAGTGCCTATGTGCAATAATGAAAGCAGGAATATAATGTTTATAAAACACTGATTACGTACCTACTCGTTGATGACCAGAGCTTTAATAACTCAACCTTTTACTCAATTTACCAGTCACAAATTAAACAGCTCACCAACAAAACGATGGATTTCCCAGTCTACCCATCCATCTGCTGCAAATCAATCTTACTTTGATGACTGAAAGCTGGACACATCCACTTCAGGTCAGAGCAAGACCCTTGAACCTATTTCTAGTCGACGTGCGTGCGTGACGATGCTTTCCTCTATGTGCTGCATGACGTGCAGGAGTTTCGTAGGTGTTATCAGTGCCTGGTGGAGGGACCAGCAAAATGGAGGTGGGGGAAGGAACTTACAGAAGTACATAACAAGTGAAATTTGCATTACCGGCGTGGCGAAAAAAGGAAACATTGAGCTTCGTGACACGCTATGACATACCAAATAGGAGAGAGGAGCGAGAAAGTGGCAGGAAGGTTCTTTGCTCGGCTACACTTTTCAACATATGTCGGCCACACTCCGCCACGCCAGTCCCTCGCCATCAACACACATGACGCAGGATGATTTGTTCATCTTTCACGCCCTAATAAATCGTAGACACAAGGCGCTCTACCAAGCTTCCACAAACAACTGTTTTCCTCTTGATGCACAACCACAACACCTCCATTATAGCATCATTTGGAAGCGTTTAAAATTCCTGTATCTGATCGCGCGGCTTCGTTGTTTTGTCAAGTGTAAGGAAACGGGTAGCAAAACAATAATGAAGCAGGAAGACATATTTCTTATGAAATAAAACTTAGTCAATAATTACCTGAATTGAGGTTAATTTTAGTATTGATATAATGAAATTAATTATCCTCCAATTTCATTACAATAATTGGTTTCGACATAAAAAAAAACAATGAGGAAACAATTTTACCTTTCGGAAGCGAATAATTTTACAGGCATTTGCAGAAAGCACCATCAGCACATTTTTGATCATACTAGATGTAAATTGCTGTCTTCTACCAATCAAAAAATCATAACTGTAGCACCAAACATCCAATTTTTTGTGTTTAATTCCGGTTATCACGCATCCAAACACTTTCCAAACCCTCATACGACAGATCGCATTCTGGATCAACCTCTCTCCTCATCCTCCCTTCCCCATAAACCCACAACTCCAATCCGTTGTCAGACATGTGTCGCCTCTTGTGTTGTGGATACTGTTGGGGATTCTAAGACTGACGGGTTGTGGTGTGCAAATTAACGCATGAGGAAGGTGACGTAATGCCTTAATAGAGATAGGGTGAGGGATGGGAGAGGTAGGGAGGACAAAGCGCTAGTAATTATAAGGGTGAAGTAGCGTCCATGAGCTAAGCGGACGTCCTAATACGAAGAAACGTGACAAAAGGATGTAATAGAATATTAACGTTCTTTAGTCATTATTGTGGTCAAACGTAAAGGCAAGGAGGAAACATGTGTTCATCATGCTCTGTAAACTCTCTGTTTTCAGCACGACCAAGAAAGGAATTTCACTAAATGTGGAAGTGAAAGCAATATAATTTTTCTTGTCAAAGTGAACTCTCAAGTAGCCGTCATGTGTAGTGAAAGGCCGCTGTGTTTGCCTCGCCTCGGTGCCGCGCCGGTGCTTCTTTCCGTGTCGGCCCACAAGTCTACCTTAACACCTGGAAATCACGTACACCTTTTTTCTTTTTGAGTGTCTAGATTTAGGCGTCAGGGCTGTAACGCCCCGCCATTGATGAATAGAGTGAGCAGAATGATAAACAAGAAAAAAGTAACAGTAATTATAAGTAAAGTAAAAAATTATGGTGAAAATTAATCATAGGTATGGTAAAAATTAGGTGGAAAATGAAATTAATTGAACCTAGTGCATCTTACGACATAAAGACATTTTTTTTTTAAATAGATGTCAAAAACATCCAGGCAAGGAATTCATGTTCATGCTGATGTGAAGGAACAGGAAGAGTATTAGGGAACAGATAAAAATTTAAGACATTTTGAGCACGATCAAAGGAAAAAGTGACATGGGCAGGACACGTCATGAGACAGAGATACTAGATGGACTATTAGAGTAACAGAATGGCAACCCAGGGATGGTAAAAGAAGGCAGAACAGACAGAGAACTAGAAGGAGAGATATGGTTTGAAGTTTTGCTTGAGTAACCTGGAACAGAGAGGCATCTGACAGAGATGAGTGGAGAAGGTTCGGGGAGGCCCTTGTCTCGCATTCATAGAGGCTGATGATGATGATCATAAAATTAACAAGACGGCAGCAGGTGGTGGAGTAGAGAAAGAAAAGACCTCTGAACCATACTTGGTAGCACACGACGTGGCGAGCATAAAGGAAGCTGAAAAATGTAATTACATGCATTGCGTAGTCAAAGGAACAAACTTATTGATAAGCTAAAATATACGTCCACCTGCCTGTTTGTATTAATTGACCTTCGGCATGAAGACTTAAGAGCATGGAAGATGTAATGTATTAGATTTAAAAAGACGAAAAATGCGATCCTTTCATAGTCTGTCATTATTCCGCGGCCCTGACCTGCGATACACGGAACAGGAGGAGGAGGAAGAGAAGAGGAGGAGGAGGAAGAAGAGGAACAGGAGGAGGAGGAGGAGGAAGAAGAGAAACAGGAGGAGGAGGAAGAGGAAGAACAGGAGGAGGAGGAGGAAGAGGAAGAGGAAGAGGAGGAGGAGGAGGAGGAGGAGGAGGAGGAGGAAGAGGAGGAAGAGGAGGAAGAGGAAGAAGAAGAAGAAGAAGAAGAAGAAGAAGAAGAAGAAGAAGAAGAAGAGAAGGAGGAGGAGGAGGAGGAGGAGGAGGAGGAGGAGGAGGAGGAGGAGGAGGAGGAGGAGGAGTAGGAGTAGGAGTAGGAGAAGGAGTTTTCACCGCATGCTGCCGTCTTTAATGTGAAAGTTTAAACATTTTTACGGTGGCGTTGACGTGTTGTGCTTCTTACTCAGGTGAGAAAAATCCTCCCCGGATAACAAACAGTTGTTTCATCGCGTTGGTGCTAAGACGTTACGTTCTTGACCTTGACTCCTGTGTTGGTATTTGTGTTAGATGGGAAGAGGACGGAGGAACAGCATTACTTTAATATTTACTTTATTCCGAAACGTAGGCTCAACACCTAAACGTAAAGGATTTTTTTTCGTGTTTTTTTTTTTAATCTATTATTTACTCAATCTTATCTTTACATTTATTTATTAATCAATTTTTTTTTGTGTGTGTGTGTGTGTGTGTGTGTGTGTGTGTGTGTGTGTGTGTGTGTGTGTGTGTGTGTGTGTGTGTGTGTGTGTGTGTGTGCGTGAGGGGAGAATGGATGATGATGGTGCAGCTTATAGCCACGTGTGCAGCGGGTGATGAAGTAGTGAGTTCTTGAGAATGTTTGTGATGCAGTGGTTGATGCTTTGGTACGTGTCAATAATGAGTGTTACGGAATGTAGGCAGGGCGTGGGGACGTGAGGGCGAGTTTGATGAGGGTGGCTGGAGGCGAGAAGCTCTTGTCATGAACCTGGTGACGACTATGAGGGTGGTATCGGAAAGGAGTGGATTTGCGATGACCTATGCGAGAGACAAGTACCGTTGAGGATTGAGATTAATGTGTTATGGTGCTAGTGGGAACTGAGGAAAGGGTTATAAAGCTGGTGGTGTCCGGAGGAAGGGTTGTTTTATGAGGGTGGTGGGTGATGAGAATGAAAACTGATGGGTGTGCCAGTAGGCTTATACCAGCGCCTAAATGTGTGTGTTATGATGGTGTTGGAGATTGAGCGATATGTGTCATACGGCAGATGGAGTTCTGGAAGTTTATGGGAGCCGAGAGTCGTGTGAGGGTCGAATGGTCCTCTGGGTCAATCGTGCCCTCAAGCACTGTTGCTCCGCACGTGACATATACGATTGAGGACTCAAGGAGCACCGTGTAATCAAATGTCTGCTCTGTTGGCTGCGCTGTTTTGCCTGTTCTCGGGCTATTGTTGGTGCTTGAGGATGTGGCGTGATGAGTATTTGTTTTTGGTTATGTTCAATGTTGTACAATGTTGTCACTGTAGTCCGTGAAGGAGGAAGAAGGTTCACTCCTCCCTTTCTTCCTCCTTCACAAGGCACCTCATCATAAATATTTGAATGAGAATAAGATCTGTGCCACCGACCATAAACCGCTTTCTAACTTCACCACGCAGCCTTGAACATTTGAAGAGCTCCTCGCCTGGCCAAGCTTGACTCCTGCTGGCCACCGCCCCTCCCCAAGGCCTCGGTCGCCACACCATCATCACGACCACCTGCCGACACATGGATACGATAGACATTGACTAATATAGAGTCATTCATCTAATGAAGTAACACCTGCCCTTGTTTATTCCACTATAATTAGAACTTTAACCTGACTTGGCTATGCATCTGGTAGCATGTCAGAACATAAATGTAAATGCAGATGAGAGTAATTAGATATTCATGATCACGTTGACAATGCAGTGCTAATTTCTACAGTTGCCAGTAAAAAGTAGGTTACTTCACTTTGTGTGAGTGCCAGAGCGAGAATGGCGTGTTTCCAAGACAGTAAAACAACTCATCCCATAGCAGTATGTGATTACGACAGTGTTCCTTTACTAACACCCTGGGAAAAAGTAGCAAAGAATTCCCAAGGGCAAGTCTTGTTCCAGCTGGGGCACCCATTCAGACATGAGGCTAAAGTCAAGACGAGTTTCGAGTTTCCTCATGTGAGAGTTGTGGTGCAGTCGAGATTCATCCTGTCCTTCACACCACCACTTTAAAACTTTCTCCAAGCTTCTGCTGTACTTCATCACCGTGATTTTTTGCGCGTACTAGGAAGCAAATGTTTACTATAAATTGGATGCTACGCCAGTAAGTTCCTGTTGATTCATTATTTAGTAGTGCTAGTGTCATGCAGTCGATCTTGTGTACTCGTATGGTGTATCCTGCGTGTTGGTATTGTTGGTCTAACGAGAGGTCGGGTGGTTGTGGGCGCGGTGAGGTGGCTGCGCGGGAAACTTTCTCGTCAAGAATCCTGCAAGGCTTCTCTTGCCTCTTTTCTCTCAAGTCTGGCCGACATCCTCCCAGGAAGTCCTTTGCATGGGAGCATTCTAGTTAATGGTTACGAGAAGCAGATTGCGTCGCATGACACAATAAGATAGTAATTAATGCCCCTTTCTTTCGCACTTATTTTCTCTTCCGATGAGCAGCAGAGGGAGCATGACCTTTTACTTTGGCTGGGAGCAACAGATGACCTCATACTGAGAGTACATTCATTGGTTGCTGTAAGACCGACAAACTTTCTACCAGAGTGTCTTTTATCGGCACGTAGCTCTTGCAGGAAAGAACGATCGCAAATGCTTTCCCATATACGTACAAAACGAAAACGAAAAAAAATTGAAAGCTTTAAGCACTGGTATTTCAAACAGGATGCAATTATTCTCTTTAAAAAATTATATTAGCTCTTCTTAACTGGTATGTAATCAAAGCATTGTCAAAAGTTTATTGTATAATTATGAAAGGTTGTGTGGTTATTTTGCCTTGGAAGTATGTCTGCGTCTTAATTTTATCCTTCAAAGAAAAATGTTTGAGTCATTGATTTGTTTATATTGTGGCTATGCCTTTCGCTATCGTCACACAAAGTTGAACACAGAAGGTGGGTGTTTGGCAGGAAAAGGCCAAGCCACAGTGAAGGAAAGAGCGAAATAATCACCAACTTTGTAAGTAATGAACACTATAATGCTTCAAGGCTTAATTGTTTCCTTCTGCTGTTGTTGATGACGAGCCTGGAATAACTAACACATAATTAATTCCGAGGAAAAACAAAGACGCATACATACATGACAGTAGCAAATTACAATGTTCCAAATTTGCTTGTTACCAGACATACGTACAAGTATTAAACATGGAGACGCCTGTAGCTCCTCAAGTCAACCAACACCTTCAGAGGCTGGTAACATGGAATTTGACGCACCTCAGAGCGTGTGCCCCAAATTATGGAAATAGAAACAGTAGGTCTATTGTGCTGGCTATGCTGAGGTGTGAAGGGAGACCACGGCCGCTACATAATTCATGCCGGAAACCATAAATAATGAGGTGGCTGTGGAAAGACCGCAGCTAGGTGTAGGAAGGCTGTTGCGGCCAACAAAGCGTGTCTGTTGACTGGATGCCCACCGCACCTTTGTCACTATTTTAATAACAACAGCTGAGTGGTGATAAGAAAAGAAAGAAACAGACCAAGTTGCGGTTGCGTCATCATGGTTCGCAATCCATCTCAGTACATTTCCTTTGAATCTTTTGTCAGTGTTATTCTTGTTTTTTCAATCCTCTTTAGGGCTTATTATGTTGACCTTCCTTTATGTCTATGTACTTCTTTACCGCAAAATCAACGCCTATGTTCTGTGAGACAATATTAATACACTCATATGAATATGAACGGTAATATTTCTAATATTTGTTTTCTATAAAATTCTGCCAACCAGTAAAAGCTGAAAATGACATTCTCGTCTTTTCCCTCCTTGTGAAAGGAAATTAGAGAATTTGTTTATAAACCTGATTATGCATCCTTCCTTTATTATTATTAATATTATTATTAACAATATTATCATTATTATTGTTATAATCATTATTATTATTACTATTATTAATAATAATAATAATAATAATAATATTATTATTATTATTGTTGTTATTATTATTATTGTTATTATTATTATTACTATTATTATTTATACTATAATAATTATTATTGTTATTACTATATCATTATTATTGATGTTATTATTATAATTATTGTTATTATTATTATTATTATTATTATTATTATTATTATTATTATTATCATTATTACTATCATTATTAACATAATAATAATAAATGATAATAATAACAATAATAATAATAATAATAATAATAATAATAATAATAATAATAATAACAATAATAATAATAATAATAATGATTATTACTATTATTATTATTATTGTTATTGTTATTATTATTATTATTATTTTCATTATTATTACTATTATTATTATTATTATTATTATTATTATTGTTATCATAATTATTATTATAATTATAATAACAATATTATTATTATTATTATTATTATTATTGTTATAATAACAATCATTATCATGATTATTATTAATATTATTATTATCATCATCATCATTATTATCATTATTAACGTTATAATTGTAATTATAACAATATGTGTGTGTGTGTGTGTGTGTGTGTGTGTGTGTGTGTGTGTGTGTGTGTGTGTGTGTGTGTGTGTGTGTGTGTGTGTATACATTATTCTTCAATGAATTGAAACTTCGCCCTTGCAAACCATGATTTTTTTTCTCCAATTGTTCTTCAGCACTTTGTCTTCATGAACTGGCGAATAATTCTACACTCACTTGATTACTGTTCAGGGGAAGAAAAGAATTCAGATATGTATCGACGCTTTTAATGAAGGCATTTAATCGTTTCAGCATCTCACAAACTCATCGTGATGTTAATTAATTCTTATATTCCAGTGATCCAAATCGTATACTTTTATACAGAATTAACAGTATTCGCTTCCAGTCTTAGATACTGGACCGTTAGTACACACTACTTAATATTTGTCACAGTGAAGAAGCGGCTTATTAGACCCTATTTCAGACAGGAGGTTCCTTTTTATCTGGAGAAAAGAGGAAAACTCAGGAAATGAAGAGGTGGGTTGCCTGAGTGTGGTGCAATCACTGGATTAAGCCATGTATCAGTAATTTCAAGGGGATTAGAAAATAGAATAAAAATAATTTATATCCCCTAACTACCGTAGTGTTAAGGAAACTGCCTCCTCAGTTGCAAATAAGACAGGTGTTACTGGATAAAGGTTTTTGAAAGTCAATGGCTGGCAATTATTTTCTAATGTTTTTGCCAAGATAGCTACTGAAAGTTTCATCTGGACCCCTGCATCAGGTGTGAGAGTGGGAAGCTGTGCTAGTTATTTGTGTATGAGATGCTGCTGCTTTCACCGGTTTGTGCATAAACGTTCATTAAGTACTTAGTGGCGACTGTTTGACCTTGGTAATCATTCCACGCTTCCATAAAGTTTCTTAACAGCAACGTGATTTCTTAAAATCTATATTTCAGGAACTTTTCCTGATTGTGATGATCGCATCGTGACGGCAGGTGCCTGGCGCCGCTCCTGGCCTTCTCTCACAACCCCGCACAGAGATCACGGGGAATAGGTCGGAGGAGAGATAAAAATCACCAGATGCACCAAACCTGTTCTCTGAAGCCAAGGATCTTCAAGGTCCTTTTGTGGCCAACCCGCCAGAACCCTTCGCCCTTCTGTCCCGGAGGTATTGAGGAGGTAATTCTCAGGAGCCTCCCAGACCAGCTGCGGGGAGAGAAGCAGTACAAAAGTGGTCCTTACGTCGCCCCGTAGTACGGGCCGCATCATGGCTAGGCTGGAGAAAACCCTTCCGGGCTCGTAGGATACGTCCGTTGAGGAGAGGCTGCCGAGCTTGGTTTTGCCATTCCAGAGCTCAGGGGGCAAACGACGTGGACTGGACTGCGAGAGGCGGGATATGCGCCAATTCATCCAACGTGTTTCAGCTCGACCACGTTTTAGCATAAGAGACAAGGAGATAGAAGTCGTGGAAGAGATGCAGTTTGGAGAATTTCCGAGCAGGTGCAGATCCATACCTGGACGCTTTTCCATCCCAGTGATATGATGTCACAATTTTTACTTGGCTCTAAATAATAGGGTGCATTTATGTCGTCACATGGATGACAATGCTGCTGTAAACTTGTTCTATTCTACTGACGCACAATGGACTGCAGAGATACAATAATATATATTTTCTTTCAGTCAAGGGCTTAAAGTTTTAGATGTTATAAATTCACAAGGGCTAACATGCAAACAACATCCCTCTAATCCGAGCGAACACTCATTTTTTTCTTCCTCAAGCTCATTAGAATAAACAAAACATGAATCTTCTCGCTAATTAGGTGTGTAATGGTGTGTGATGGTGTGATGGTGTGTGTGTGTGTGTGTGTGTGTGTGTGTGTGTGTGTGTGTGTGTGTGTGTGTGTGTGTGTGTGTGTGTGTGTGTGTGTGTGTGTGTGTTAATAGTTGCAGAGAGGAGGGAGAGTCGTGGTGACGTGTGATGGAGACAGGGGGAAGTGGGGTTGGGGGAAGGGAAGGCGTAGCAGCTCGGTGGCTTGTGTGGTGGCAGGTACTATGAGCCACTAGTGGCCAAAGGGTAGGCGTGGCTTGGCGGCAGATATAAGGAGGGGGTGGCTGGTGTGGCAGGTTATAGGTGTGGCGGGTAGCAGGTGCGACGTTGCAGTGTTGTGGTGCAGGTGTGGCACAACGGTGAAGCTACGCACGATCTAGCTTTGTTAACGAACCTCTGACCCTTATAAGGCCGCTGCACACCCAAATTTTTCATCAGGAAGAGCGGCCATGCTCCAGGTTCCCATCTCTTCCCTCATTCAACTCCTCCACCTCCCCCTCTCTCTCCTCCTCTTCATCTGCCCCTACCCTCTCCTTTCTTGACCACAACTATCAGTTCAGTCTCTCTTGTCATCTCATCTTCCAGTCTTGACCGCCTTCCTCAAGCCTTATCATTCGTCTATTTCCACATGGATGTCGATCAGTTTGTATTATCCCTAACAGTAGGTTCAGTTTCCAACATTCCCCGAATTTTTAATCTAGGAAATCATTAAGTTTCTTAGTATTCTAATAAAATTAAACCCTGTTATGTGAGAGATTCTTAAAGAAGTACAGCATCACGCGGTATGTTCATAATTGTTATTACCTTCGCACAAATAAAAGGAATTGGATAAATAAAAAAAAAGTAATTTGCATGTTCTAGAGAGATGGACATTTTTAGATAAAGATCGGCTGCGTCTGATATGCGGGAAAAGATAGCTAACAATAAATCTAAATAATAAATAATAATCTAAATTATTTCACACTTAGCAAATGTAATTATCTAACTGTTTAGTTATTCAATCAAAGTTAGTGATCACAATTACAATGACATGTAAAATGACGCAGCATGTAATTGACTATGAAGTGAGATTAGGGATAAGTAAAATATTATTTCCTGGTGGTTCTCTTCTCCATGAATCAGAATACACGTCAGATTGTACGTCGAGCACTCCTATGTGCATTGCTAGCAAAATTTTACCAGTCCAGTGCGAGACACTGCCATAGAAGAAATGATGGAATAATGCACTGTACCTACTACATGATTATTCATGGATATTGGAGTACTATCCTTAGAGGTGAACGAACAAGGGGGGATGCTGTGTCTAGAATACATAGACGAACTTTCCATCGGGGACCAGAAGGCCACGGCAGGGCGTGTCAACAACACTGATGCAGTTTACCTTAGCCACCTCCCGACCCACGTCTCTGAGATGCCAACTCGTCCCTCTCTCCTCTTCCCGCATACCAGCCGCAGCCGCTCGTTATCTCAAGTGCTCCATCTGTCTAGGACATGCACTTTGCTTTTACTCATATCTCTCTTTTATTTTTTTATTAGAAGCCACCAAACAAAATGAACAAATAAAATATCAATCGTCATCTATCTTGTATCAGTGATGCAGAAGGTCTGCTAAAGGTACACAAGGCAGGCCACTTAGTCCTTCCTCGAGGGTGGAGCTGTCATTCGTCTTGCATAGTGGGATTTTCTTGAGCCGCCACGGTCAGCCACACCACACACCACAGCACAGTACTCAGGCCTTCGCGACACATGGCGGGATTACGTGTCATTTTCCCGATTTTTGTGATGGATATAGTAGTTCTGTTTAGTGTAAGGCGAAACAAAATATTATTGCAGGATGAACTAGTGGAGGAAATGGCATATAGTGAAAAGAAGAGGAGGAGGAAGAGGAAGGAATTTGGGGAGAGAGGAGAAAGAGGAGGAGCTGGATGGTGCCACGGGGAAGGAGAAGCGAAAGGGTAGAAGTTGAAAGGTTAAGGTTTGTAGGAGGGAGAAGGGAAGACAGAGCAGGGCGGGGTGGGAGGAGTTACGGGCATAGAGCAAGTAAGCAGAGAGGAGAGTGTTGCGTGGAAGAGGAAGGGAAGAGACTGTGGGAGAGGCTGTGATCTAGTCGACCTCGAGGCTGTAGGTAGGACTTTTCTACCACTCGTGTTACAAACCTCCTGGAACTTAAGCCTTGCAACATCACTTCCTATTAATCAAACTCTTCGTACTGGATGTTAAGACGTAATACTAATTCATGTTGTATCTTTCTCTTTCCACAGGTAAGCCATGAAGGAAATGAAGACGATAAGTGTCATGAGTCAGTTGCAAGGTAGGAAGACTTACCGCTGTTTTGTTAGCCTTCGCGGAAAACAAAAAAAATAGTACATTCCTTAAGCTAAAATGTTATCCGTAGCGCGTGATTGTATTTTGTATCTACGGCATCCTTCATAAAGAATTTACGTGGAAAAACATTGTTGTGGGAAGATACTTATAAAAAAAGAACCACGACAGAGACAGAAACACAACATATTTTATAAACAATCTCCTTTCTAAGCTTCAGACTACAGAAGAGTCGTTCACACCGTATGTAGTATCGCTTAGTATTTAAAGCCAAAGATAAACTTAATCAAACCACCTCCATAATATTCCACAGTAAAATAAAACAATAAAGGCCAATTAGCTAAGCCATTCACACTTGGGCTCCGTCATCCTCAGGTTCACCGAGGTCGTTTCAGCCTCGCCCACACACTACCACCACCACCGCACCACCAACCAGCCTCTCCTCCACTCCCCCCCCCCTCTCTCTCTCTCTCTCTCTCTCTCTCTCTCTCTCTCTCTCTCTCTCTCTCTCTCTCTCTCTCTCTCTCTCTCTCTCTCTCTCTCTTTTTTCTCAATCCTACCCCTTTACTCTTCCCTCCTACAGCCAGTATTCAAATCGCCTGCGTGGACTGCTAATACAATCTTTCTCGGTGTTAATAACCGGCAGTACTGTCTTAGATGTAATTTATTTACTGGAACTCAAGGCTATGCTTTATTTTCTGACCAACTAAAAAACATGTATAGCATCCTTGTGTTGATATGACTTAAGCGTTTAATTAAGTTTTCGAGGACGTGGGTCTTTCTCGCAGCGGAAAGTTCACAAGACATCTACTATACAGATCAATAAATGGGTATGTGCATACCTGGTGGTGAACTGTGGTGACTCGGATGTGTCCCAGAGTAAAGTGTTTGCCCATCACAAGTTTAGGAGCCAAGAAGACAAGGACGATAATGACAAAGTACAGCATAAAATACGCTCGCAGATTTACTATTAAGACTATCGATTAAGGTCAGATATGCCATATATAATCACTATGGTCTTAGTCACAGCTTCTGTAATTTAAGCATCCTCCTCTTGAGCTTTTTTTCTTCCTCTGTGGCGATGAGCGAATGACGAGACCTCTAAAACACACACACACACACACACACACACACACACACACACACACACACACACACACACACACACACACACACACACACACACACACACACATGCCCTCACGTCTCCGATGTGTGGCCGTTCGCTCGTAGAACATCGTTTTTCTTATGAGTCGTGAGGAAAAGTTAGAGGAAAGGAAAGCCAGTCATGACATTTACGAAAGGTTGAAGCATGCAGCAATGATCCGTTCAAATGAGATGGTGAGTCAGATTTGCAAAGTAAAGAAAAATGTGTAAACAGTTTATTGATTACGAGGCACATACTGAATGGATTGTTATAGATCATTACGATTATTATTATTATTATTATTATTATTATTATTATTATTATTATTATTATTATTATCATTATTATTATTAATATAATTATTAATATTATTATTATCATTATTGTTATCATTACTAATATAATCATAATTATCATTATTATCATTATTGTTATTATGATTATTGTTAAAATAATAATTATTACTGTTCAGGTTCCTGGTACCGTAGTTGTATTAGCAGCTGCAGTTGCAATAAAAGTAAAAGTTTAAGTTTAAATTTAACTTTATAAGTTTATTGCCAAACTTGCAGAAGTACATTGATTATGAAACGGTGTACATAAATGGTGTACATAAACGGTGTACATAAACTGTGTACAAAATATTACAAATATATGAAGGGGGAAATAATTTACTTACAAATCAAAAGAAAATGTGAACTACCGTAATAATAACACAAATTTATTAATACAGTCAAAGACTAATTATGCTATTGAAAGTAGTAGTAGTAGTAGTAGTAGTAGTAGTAGTAGTAGTAGTAGTAGTAGTAGTAGTAGTAGTAGTAGTAATGATAGTGGTAGTAGTAGTAGTAGTAGTAGTAGTAAGAATAGTAGTAATAGTAGTAGTAGTAGTAGAATTCAGTCAGGATGGAATGCATGGAGAAAGGCATCAGGGGTCCTCTGCGACAGAAAAATACGTGCAAGATTAAAGGGAAAGTTGTATAAGACGGCTGTTCGATCCGCTATGCTGTATGGAAGCGAAACTTGGGCGGTAAAGAAAACACAAGAAAATAAAATGAATGTTATGGAGATGAGAATGCTGAGAGGGATGTGCGGTGTAACTAGGAAGGATAGAATAAAGAATGAATATATAAGAGGGACAGTGAAAGTTACAGAGATAGGCAAGAAGATGCAGAGAGAAAATTGCACTGGTACGGCCACGTAATGAGAAAAGATGAAGATTATGTGGGGAGAAGAATAATGAATATGGAAGTGGAAAGACATAGAAGAAGAGGGAGACCGAAATTTAGATGGTGGGACAAGTTGAAAGATGATATGCAAGAAAAAGGTATGAGAGAAGAGCAGACGAGAGACAGAGCAGGATGGAAAAGACTAGCGAGGAACAGCGACCCCATATAAAAATGGGAAGAAACTGAAGAAGTAGTAGTAGTAGTAGATGTAATATTATTATTATCATAATAATTACTATTATTTTCATTATTATTATTATCATTAATATTATTGTTATTATTATTATTAGTAGTAGTGTTAGAAGTAAAGATAGGAGTAGTAGTACAACCCACAGGTAATATCAGTAGAGGTTTGCTATTATTTTTACAACTGTTGTTGTTGTTCTCCTTCCTCTTCCCACTATTATATCTATTGTTGGACGTGTGCTCAGGCGTGGCCCCAATCCCGCCCACCAGCTGCTGTTACTGAGACAAACAACTCACCAGACACGACTCAATAGTATAGCTTGGCGGCGTGCGGCGAGGGAGTCAGGGTTGGGGAGACAGGAAGAGAAATGAAGGTGAGGGAGTGTGGGAGGGAGGAGAGGTGAAAAGTATGAGAGAGGAGAGAGAGATGAGAGAGAGAGAGAAGAGAGAGAGAGAGAGGAGAGAGAGAGAGAGAGAGAGAGAGAGAGAGAGAGAGAGAGAGAGAGAGAGAGAGAGAGAGAGAGAGAGAGAGAGAGAGAGAGAGAGAGAGAGAGAGAGAGAGAGAGAGAGAGTCTTAATTTTTTTGTGTACGTAAGATCTGAATTTGATCATCGAGGGAACACACACACACACTCACACACACAACCACACACACACACACACACACACACACACACACACACACACACACACACACACACACACACACACACATTGCACGAGACAAAAAATGACCCTCACTTCTTCCTTCCATTCCTTCCTCCTTCCCTCCCTTTGTGACCCTCTCGAAACAAAAAGAAAATGTTGCAAAAAAAATCAGATATAAACGAAAGAAAGAGTGACATCAACAGCCTTTTGTATTGTGAATGTATTATATGTTATACTAAAAATTATGCCGCCAAATTTTCCTTACGTCTTTAGGCCTATCATCTGTCTCTCCCATGCACACCAGGCATCTCCGTCCCTTCCCCCTTCCTTGATATTTCTTTCTGCTTTCCTTCTTTTCCATCTTTGTCTGCCTTCATAACTTCCTTGTTGTTGATGGGTGGTGGTGGTGGTGGTGGTGATAATGGTAGTGGTGGTGGTGGTGGTGGTGGTTGTGGTGGTGGTGGTTGGTGGTGGTGGTAATGGTGGTGGTGGTGGTGGTGGTGGTGGTGTGGTGGTGGGTGGTGGTGGTGGTGGTGCTGGTGGTGGTGGTGGTGGTGGGTAGTGGTGGTGGTGGTAGAAGTGGTGGTGGTGATAATGGTGGTGGTGGTGGTGGTGGTGGTGGTTGTGGTGGTGGTGGTGGTAATGGTGGTGGTAATGGTGGTGGTGGTGGTGGTGGTGGTGGTGGTGGTGGTGGTGGTGGTGGTGGTGGTGGTGGTGGAAATGGTAGAGGTAGTGGTGGTGGTGGTGATAATGGTAATGGTGGTGGTGGTGGTGGTGGTGGTGGTGATGGTGGTGGTAATGGTAATGATGGTGGTGGTGGGGTGGTGGTGGTGGTGCTGTAATAATATACATATATACCTCAGCTTCCTACATATATATACATATATATATATATATATATATATATATATATATATATATATATATATATATATGTATATATATATATATATATATATATATATATATATATATATATATGTATATATATATATATATATATATATATATATATATATATATATATATATATATATATATATATATATATATATATATAGGGAGCTAAGGTATATATGTATATTATTACTATGTATTTGTATTTGGTACGCACATGTTTGTATTGTGGTGTCTGGCATTATATGTACTTCTGGCAATTGCACGTCTGACCTGTATCGCCTTGCCTGACCCAGCTGCCGCCATCAGTAGGCATTCATCTCCCGTACGGCCAGGTTATGCACTATTCGTTGCTACTCTATCCAGTCTTTTGTTTATTGTCTAATAAATCCGGCACGTTTCCGAATACTACGTCGCTATCGAGAGGTGTATTGCGCTGAGCAGAGTTCATCAGAAAATTGTCGTGGTGTTGGTAGTGTCTATTGTGTCTCATCTCCCATGTCAAAGAAGATCATTCGTGGGTTGTTTGTTGATGTCCGGGAACGCATGTGATCACCGTCGCTCAAGGTCACAGAGGATCTTCATTGCCACAATGTTGTTGCTCTGCCACGTGTGTTATTGCAAAGATAAATAAGATACAATATTGAATTCTTCAAATCTCTCTCTCTCTCTCTCTCTCTCTCTCTCTCTCTCTCTCTCTCTCTCTCTCTCTCTCTCTCTCTCTCTCTCTCTCTCTCTCTCTCTCTCTCTCTCTCTCTCTCTCTCTCTCTCTCTCTCTCTCTCTCTCTCTCTCTCTTTGGTTCTCGCTATTCCATATTCACATCACACTTCAGTTACTGGTCCGCCTCATAACGAACAGCTCCTAACGAATCTTCCAGCTCATAATGTTCGTCTCTGTTTCTTGATTAACACGATGAGGTTGACATGTCGTCTTCTGCCTTACTGTATACACTCGCTCGCTGTCTCTTTGCCCTGCCCCCTCAACTCTACGTGGGTGTGAGGACGGGGGCGGACCAGATGACCAGAAAAGGGCAACGTACCGCAGTGTAGGCGAGGACACATGGACATCCGGCTTGTCTCCGTGTTCCTAGAGGTGCTCTCTTGCAACTTTTGATTTACCTTATTCAAACCTACTACTTGTTGTGTCCTTATTTTCCTCCTTCCCTCCCTTTTCAATTTTTACCTTCCACTTCCTCTTCTTTTTTCCTCTCTCTCATCTTTGCTTTTCTCATCTACAGCTACGTAACAGGTTTTCTTGACGTCTATTTGGCTATACCTGAGGCGTGAGATTAGCCTGAGTGTAAAATGAGTAACGTTTTAGGCCCCTTTTTTCCTCGTACGAGGAAACAGTGTGAGACAGACGCGAAGTCGGGTTTGGTCCAGCCCGGCGGAATAGTGGTGTAAATTTGGAAAGTGGGTTGTAAGGGAAGTAATACCTGAAAGAACCGTGAAATTTACTGCCAATTTGAATGATTCTGCTTGTAGATTGATTACAGGTGATGTGAGGAAGGTTAGTGGGATGAGTTGGAGATATGACGAACGTAGAACAACACAAGAGAGAAATACAGATTGAGACAATGAAGCATGATTAAAGAAAGACTCGCTAATACTAATTGTTCCTTAGAATTCTTCCAAATGTCCAGTGTTTCATTTAGAGAAGTGGAGCGTGAAGATCGTGAGGGATGCCACAGAGGAGGGAGTGAGGGAGGAGGAAAGTGAGAGGCGGTGAAGGAAATGTGACGGGAAGATCTGACTCCAGGATCCTTTTACTCAGCCAACTACTTGGACGCAATAAACACACACACCCTTTTGAAACACGATCATATGTGTGTCGGATCACAACGCCTTGTTCTCATACTTGTATTATGTTGGGTTATTGATTATGAAGAGAAAATTATTTTTTATCGTATTGTTTCATCAATCATTTCTTTCTAACACTGTCGGATGTATTGCCATGTAACATACAAATGTGATGGTTTCCGTCAATCCTTACTATTCTGCCGCCACCACGTCTTTCCTTAACAGAAAATGTATGATGATGAGTATTAGAAAATAAAATTTTTTGGTTCTTCTTACTGAACAACTATGACCAGACATGACTGTATTTGCGTGCAACAGTGTAAGTACAACCATATCCCTTAAGTGTAAATAATTGTTTTAGTCTCATTACAAGCACTCTGTTGATAGGTCGAAAGGTACAGTCTGTGCACAAAGGCTTTGCTTAACCTGGTGCACCTTTCTCGCAGGGTTACACCACACCCTCCTTCCTCCTACGTTATGAGCTCTTCAAGAGGTGTAAGGGTGAATTTCCGCTCTTGGTGTAATAAAAGCTTCTAGGGTCACAATGGGAAATGGGCGGTGGGGTGTTTCCTGGCTCCCGATAAAAACGCTTTATGATATCATGGTAGTAGCAGCGAAGGTCGCCAACGCCTGTTGACGGGATACCACACGAAAGGTTGAAAATGTTAGGGAAACGCCTTAGCGCGCGCACACACACACACACCCACACCCACACCCACACCCACACCCACACACCCACATCCCCATCCCCACCCCCCACCCCCACTCCCACACACATACACACACACACATATACACACACACACACACACACACACACACACACACACACACACACACACACACACACACACACACACACACACACACACACACACACACACACACACACTATTTTTTTCTTTTCTTGAAAAGAAAAAAAAAAAAGCTCGTAGAAGAGTTCCATAAAAGGTAGGGCCAATTTAGCTCCCCAGGTGATTTGATACTCTACTCAAGGAACTCAATCACAGGAAGTGAAAAAAACAAAACAAAACAGTATAAAGGAAAGTGTTCATGACTTGCAGAACCACCAAAACTTAACTAAATAAATATATGTATGTTCTCTAGCACATCCTCCTCCACTAAGCAATGAGACGACGCGTAGTGCATGTCATTTTTTAGTTCCCTGCATGACGCGCGCACATCATAGGCTTCCCACACCTTCAAGCACTTAAAAAAACAGACACATACGTACTTGGGCTGAATTGCTTCTGGCCCTTTCCTCGCCCTCCCGCCATATATGTGTGATCAACAAAGGGGAAAAAGGTAGTCATTTTCATCTATTGTTGCGTCGCTAATTTTACAACAGCGCCACATAAGAAAACCTAATCTAGTGATTTTTTGAACTAACATCTGTCTGTACTAGCCGACTTTGATTAATGGCATTATTTAAAGAGTAGTTTTTCAGGTTAACTACTGTTCCAAGTTAAAAGAAAATAAGCCTTGGAGTGTCTATGTGCTGTTTGATGAGTGTAGATAGTATGGAAACAGCCGAAAAAGGAGTTGAAAGAAAATGAAGATCGTGCCGCTGTTCAGTCACAAACGGCGAGAAGCAAGTATTGATGGTGCCGCATGAGGCTAACTTCTTTCCTAGCGTTGCACTCACCCATACAACTACATATAAATATTGTTATTACGGGTGCATTAATCTGCTTGAATGAATAACATTTACATCTTATCATTGTTAGCTTTCGACTATTTAGTGCAATTAGAACGCACGTAAATGTATCACAGCTACACTGGATCAACAGACATAACCTTCACATATTGATACATAACTCTTCTTTGATGTGTGAATGTGTAATTTTTCTTTGATTTAGTAACGTTGTCCAGTTCAAGGAAGAAACAATTCCTTGGATTGACGGCTGAGATGAGATGATAAGCAAGACAGTTGCTGATAACTGGCTTGGATTGATTTCTTTCTCTTTCCCACACTACTTTCACATATTTTTGGCATGGTTTTGTTATGTT
>JAXIVD010005134.1:0-2500 GCA_036785275.1 Cancer borealis | reverse complement strand
TGCGCATGGCACAGGTATAGTCCACGACAGAGATGGGTGCAGCGATTGATTGATTGATTGGAGACAATAGATCATGGTGCCGCAACATCAAGGTCATTTGGCACCGTAATAAAAGCACTAGAAATTAAAAGCTACATAAAAAAAAATCTACAGGTGGAGAAAGCCACTTTCCTGTAGGAATTTTAGCACTTCATGCCCCGGGGAGAGTGCCTTCTCCCCCAGCGCCAGAGAGAGAGAAAAAACCCTCCCATATACATATATATATATATATATATATATATATATATATATATATATATATATATATATATATATATATATATATATATATATGTATATATATATGTGTATAAATATATATATATATTTTTTTTTATTTATTTTTTTTTTAATTTATTTTTTTATTTTTTATGTAATAATATAAAATGACTAAGTCAAGAATGTAGTTGTAGATCTCATTCTTTGCTTTTGTGCTATTATTTCATAATTAATATTGCAAATGTATAATGACCGAAAATAATAGTAAGAGTTCATTATAATTATGTGCATGAAGGTGTTGACAGAATGTGAGTCGCAGGACATGTAAGAGTTACAGACACCAAACCCACTGATCTCCCACGGAAAATTTAAACATGTAATGATGAATAATATCTCTTTATTTTCATGGGAAGTCTATTATTATTGTGAATGTAATTTATGAGAGACATGTGTATTATGATGATGTCTCTAAGGCTATACAAGGCAAAGACAACAGCCAACAGAGTTATTATGTGCGGGGGTGTGCCAGGAAGGAGGAAAGAGAGTCTCGTCCATTACGCTGAAGGCCTCCGCCACAAGACGACACCCATCACTACCCTGGCGGAGTGCAATCAACGGTGATAGGAGTGTGTTCCCACTTGGCACTGGCAGACCGTGACTAGTTTCTCCTCCAAGACTTTCACACGTCGAGCTACAACACAGGAACGTGTACTGAAACACCTGCCCACCAAACATGAAGGTGAAGATAAATTCCTCACTCAGAAACACAATGTACACCACAACGTTGGTGAACCGTGTACTTACTTGTGCCGCCCACACTAGATGGCCAGCTGCCGTGCAACAGTGTGTTGCCCGGCTGCAGGTCAGGCCGGCTAGATGGCCATACGCGCGTCGTCCGCTACCTTTGTTAAATGGGGTTCAAAACCAACGCTCTGGCGGTTCTCCTTCCCTCATCCATCTCGGCGGCATCCTATAGTCAAGACGCGCTACACTTGTTGCCACAGCAGGAGTGGAAAAAGAGCAAAGAGCAGCTCCAAAATTTTCCACAAGACAGGTGTTTTTCTTATAAGTTACTAACAACACAGCATACGGGAAAACATACTTTCTTCAAGATCATATCTATCACAAACATTTACTTACACTTTATAAGACACGCCAATGTAAGTCAAAATATACATGAAAACTATGTTCCAAAGTTATGAAACAGCTTTTGATATTATCAAAAACTGTCTCATAACATTCAAAAAGGCATGTGAAAACAAATGGTGATGTTTCTATTTATGTTTCAGTTTGTGAGAGTCAAGAAAATTACGCTCATTTTCATGAGACACATCCACTACTTCATCCTGAGTAAAAACAAATAATGAATCCTTCAGTTTCTCACGCCGAGCCCATCACGACACACTCCACAGTGTACCCTCTCAGTTACGCCTCGTATCCAATCCATGACTTGCGACTTATGCTTCATTAAGGAGGGTTATCATGTGTCAGAACGACTCCTCGCCATGCATAATTCCCGGACAGGGCATACAGGGATGTGTGAATCAGGACTCCACAGAGGAGGTGACTTTAGCACCCGTCCAACGGCAGCTCCATCTCGCCACCGTTGTACAACCCTTGCCAAGTTCATATTAACTGTAGTTTGGGGTCGTTGAAGAAATTTGATTATTGTTCCTCACGAATGGTTTGCAACGATATTCATGATGAACAGCGCTAGTAAAACATTACCATGTAGTAAATATTCGGGTATGAAGCTAATTCATGGTCTTTGTTAAACTTTGGGATGGGCTTAGGAAGGAGGCGGCAGAAGATAGGTGATTGCGTTGGTGATAACTCGCGATTCGCGTCCGAGACCCGTCAAGGCCTCACCAAGCAGCTTATCGTCATCTACATGTTACACATCAACGACACATATAATTGTAGTTTCAGTCAAGTGGATTATTAGGGTAACATAGGCCTTAAATAGGCAACATAACAATATCATCTGGCCGCGTCAGCACAGGCCACGCCTTCAGTGCCGCATCGTGTAGGTTTAACGGTGCACACATATCTTGCTAATAGTAAAGAAGAAATATTAAGTGACTACAGAGTTAATTCATTTATACGGTTATACATCAAGTAAGTATTACTTTATTACTGAGTACATCTATCGATAAAAAATACGGTGTTTTTTTTTCGCAACCTTCAAAATTTTTTTTATTGTATGGTATTATTTTATGGTACTGGATTCGATTATCAGCTT
>JAXIVD010005133.1:5000-30986 GCA_036785275.1 Cancer borealis | reverse complement strand
CTGCGTGCAATCAACAGGATCCCAAGTGAGTATGCAGTGAATGACGTCCAGCGATTGATTAGCGCAATGGAATACATTTTTTGAGGCACAACTTTTTTACGCTTAATAGGTAATGTTTTCTATATATCTTTCCACTATTATTGGTGAGGAATAAGGTGTTACTACTCCTCCATCCCTCAAATAGATATAGAGAGGAACAGGGTATACCGGATAGGTACACATCCCTAGACACACACATTCAGCTGATGCCAGGCAGTGTAATCTGATTGTGTGGAAACAGTAGTCAGGATAGGACATGTGGAAATGGGTACAAGCTAGAAAAACTTAGATTCAAGACAGACCTAGGTAGATATTGGTTCACTAACAGAGTGGTGAACGATTGGAATAGGCTGGGTAAACACGTAGTAAGTAGTGAGTCAATAGGTAACTTTAAAAGACGTTGGATCAGAGTATGGATAGGGATGACAGGTGGAATGGATAAATATTGGATTATTCCAAGGGTGGGAGACAAGGAACTGCCTCGTGTAGGTCATCAATTGGCCTCTTGCACTCTCCTCAATTCTTATGTTCTTATGGCTGGCTTCATTGGGAGCCGTTCGAAGAACTCATCTGATTCTGATCATCTGATCTAAGGGCGAATAGGATCTAACAGACCGTCACTGCCCTAAAACACCACCAACATTATCTGATCTGATCAGGAAGAGGAAATAAGAGGTAAACACGGTCCAGTCCGCCTGTTTTCACCAAGAAGTTTGTGTAGAAGGAAACTATTAAGAAAGGAAAGATGTCAAGGTGTGACTGTGGAGTATGTGGGAAGAAGGTGACGTACATGAGTAAGGGAAGATGTAAAGAGTGGTCCCACGTGGGGTGTGCAGTAATGAGAGGAGTGAGGGACTCACATGTCACATTGTATGTCAGAGTACAGAAAGTCCGGCTACGAGGTGTTTGACTGATCCCCACACTGCTCCAATTACTCCAAGACGGCGTTAACTCTAACAGAATGTTCCCTTCTCTCCCTTTCATAGGTATGAGGATCCTGGTCATGTTACTCCTTGACACGCTGCCCATGTTGGGGAACGTGTTGCTGTTGTGCTTCTTTGTGTTCTTCATATTCGGCATTGTTGGAGTGCAGCTGTGGGCAGGGGTGTTGCGTCAGCGTTGCTTCATTGACCTGCCCAAGAACATTACAGCAGTACCAACAGGGTGAGTGACACACACACTCTCTCTCTCTCTCTCTCTCTCTCTCTCTCTCTCTCTCTCTCTCTCTCTCTCTCTCTCTCTCTCTCTCTCTTAAACGTTTAATATATAATGATTAATCTTGCAGGCTTAAAGTCCCTCGTTGTCTTGTGGAACTATCTTAAAAGCTTTACTGTCTAGATTCTAAAAACTATAAGGTATAATCAGTTTTAATTAGATTAACATTAATATGTGCAGCACCAGTGGAGTAGGGAGTGTTTCCTGCCATTTATTTACATCCAGCTTCATATGGTGAGTGAACATCATTGACATGCCAAGTGTGGCCACTGTGAAACTGCCATCCAGAGCTATGCAGTCTTAGCTGTATGTGTTCATTGGTGGTGCATCGTATGCAAGCGTTTCTCTTCCACATACTCGTCGGTTGAGTGTGCCATCCTTGTTGCCCTCTGGATGGTGCGTGGACGTAGCCTCATCTGGGCAAGATGGGGTTGTTGCTCGAGCTGTGCCATGTGGCCACCACTGCTGACAAGTCCCAGCAAGTTGATCTGCCACACTTTCCCCTATTCCTCCATCACTGTGGCAGCACGCTGGCTATATTGACAGCAGTAGGAGTAGTATAGTGTACATTCATCAGCATAAGCTTTTACTGCTTACAACTGCCAGAGAAGGTCGTCAACATACAAGTGTCAGAGGATTGGACCCAACGCTGAACCCTGTGGGATAAAGACTTGTATATGTAAAGGCATTGATGCCAACCCATTTACCAGCACTTGGAAAATACTTTCTTGTAGGTAGTCTTCGAGGAGCTTCAGTAGTTCACCCTGGATGTCCTTGTCATGGAGTTTTTTTGACAAGGCCCGCATACCACACCCTGCCAAAGGCCCCAGCAATGTCTAGTACCATAACTAGGTTGTTCAAGCCCTCATTGAGGTGTTCTGCCAGTCTTGTGAGAAGAGGAGGAAATCTGAGGTGGATCGACTAGGCCTGAACCCAAATTGTCGATCTGAAAAGAGTTGATATTCACTCAGGTGCTGACAGATTTCTGCAGCTACTATCGTCTCAAATACAATGCCTAGCATAAAGAGATGGGCCTATAGTTATTGAGGTCATACCTTGAGTTTTATTTTTTTAGTGTGAATCCGAACCCCATGAGTCTACTTTCATATTGCAGGCCACTTTTTTTTTTGTCTCAGGCAGGTAGCGAAGACAGCAGCAAGAGGTCCTGATAGCTTCTCGATGCATTTTCTTTGTAGCCGTGGATTGACATCTGGGCCTGTGACTTTCCCCACATTAACTGCATATAGCAGTGGCTCATCTGTTGTCACTTTGATAGCTGTAATGACGTGTTTGATCTCTTGTGTCAGTATCGGTAGAGGGCTGTTTGGGTCTTCTACCTGCATCTTTTTGGCAAACAGCTTAGCCAGGAGTGAAGCCTTGTTTTCACTCCTCGTGGCAGTTAATCTGTCTGGCCTAATAATGGGAGGTATTTTGTCACGTTGCGAGATACCTTGCCACTCCTTAACGAGGATTCACCATGTTTTGCTGCCTTATCCTTTCAATTTTCTGCTCAGGTCCTATGTCCAGTGATTGCTTGCCCACTTGTTTTTGGTTGTCATTCGTTTGCAGACCTAACGATGCAGGGCTTTGTTTTGGTGAAATGGGTGTCGTTTGTACCTCAGCCATGCAGAGTGCTTGGTTTCAGTAGTGATAGCCAACCCAAGGAGCATCTGTGAGCTTAGTAAAAATAACTTCAGTGAAGATGAAACTATGACTTAAGATCAAGAAGCTTTGTCATGAGAGCTCGTGCTTTGGCCTCAGCATCCCCAACAAGGAAGACCTGACTTCCCAGTTCGTGTGCTTCAGTTCTCATCTCATGGCTGGCCAGTAGTGCATGGGACTGCATTTTCCCTTGCTACATTGAGCCGTACATAAACCATTAGGCTGCCAGTAGACATTGACTTCGAGAAGGTCTAACAGCACAGGGTCCAGCAACCATTCCCGCTCGTATGCTAGGAAAGCCACGTGATTTGTCAGGCCCTGCACTGTTGCAAGACTGCCAAAGGCTCCCTGCTCCAGGCAGAAACTTAGATCACCCATTAGTATAAAATTCTGGCACCTGTATTGTAGGAGCAGGATGTCAAGCCCTTCGGTCAGAAAATTTAGTGGCGCACATACTTGCCTTGCCTTTACATGACGTAAAGCAGAAGGCCAATGTTGTTTGCCAATAACACCTGCATTTTTTTGTGTGGTGAATATAGCAATTCGTGTCACCTCTTTTTCTGTTTCTCCTTAAATGTAAGCAGCACAAGTTTAAAATGTGTGTGGCATGCTCTACATTGAGATTTTTGAGACAGTGGTGAAAAATCATGGTTTATTGCTTGCCCATCAAGTTTTTGTTAGTTATGGGTGCTGACTGTCAAGTAGAGGGCTCACTTGTCTGGTAATATTGTGGTAACTATCACTTGGTGAGTTCTCAGTGTTGACATGACTATGGCTGGTCATTCTAAGTATAAATCAGTAATAGTATACATTTTTCTTAGTTTTGGTATTTGGTCAGTTTCCATCAAAATAGACATTTTTCCAATTTATTATGACAAATTAATACATACTTCTTCACCGGCTATTGATTTCAGAAATAAATTTATTTGCATTTTTGTCATGGTGGGTTGAGAGATACACAGTCTTACTGGATGGTGATGCTGTTGGAAAATTGAGGACATTTCATTTGAAGACTTTGAATTGTCCATTATCAATCGGCTACAGAACCTTGACACTCATCCTCAGTAGTTGAGTTCTGTTAGTATTGGATTTCTATTGCTAGCAGTTCTGCATGGTGGGAACAATGTTAAATGCCTCTATGACATCATTAGTGTTGCTGTTGTGTTGCTATAGGCTAAATTTTTTTGCTCTTACCTACAGGTTGTGTCAGCTTCACGTGTGTATGTGTGTGTGTGTGTGTGTGTGTGTGTGTGTGTGTGTGTGTGTGTGTGTGTGTGTGTGTGTGTGTGTTTTAAAGATATATGGTATCTAAACAAAAAAACCTTTTTTTTCTCTATCTATCTATTTCTCTCTCTCTTCTTCTTTGACAATGTTATTGTTCTCTGAATAAAATTTCAGGTGCCTCATCTTTACTGTCAGTTCAAAGCTTAAACTTAAGTTGTTGTAGGTATTGTACTTAATACAATAAAATGTATTCTCTGTAGATGAGTGAATGTGATATTCATAGTTTCCTTTTTACTGTTTTTGGTGCTGAATGATATATGTATTATAGGTTTTTTTTTCAAAAACGATGCAGCAATTGGTGTTTTATTGCACTTACCATAAAATTTTGATAGCATTCTCTAGTTACACACATTTTACAACATTATTGCAATAATTTTTCATTCTTATTGTATTTCAAAGCATATAACTCCCCCTACCTTTTTTTTTAGATATGATTTAATGTTGCTACTATATATTTCAGTGTTATCTATTTTATATTTTAATAGAATATTTAAATGTTTCCTATAATTTTCAAGAACGTAATGTTTACTTATTTGTACTGTACGTATTGATGGATATTTTCTTAAAACTTAGCCAAAAAAAAAATCTTCTCTTATCTATGTATCTGTAGTGTGTCAGGAGTTCACTTTACTTAGAGCTTTTGCAGCACAAAATACACTCTCCTACATAATGGAAACAGTTTGAATCTGTCCTGTTTGTACTACATGATCTGTCCATGAATTGACCGTTAATTCTATTATTGTTATCATTTTTTTTTTCAGAT
Organism: Cancer borealis; assembly: GCA_036785275.1. Taxonomy (NCBI): domain Eukaryota; kingdom Metazoa; phylum Arthropoda; class Malacostraca; order Decapoda; family Cancridae; genus Cancer; species Cancer borealis. Next base: position 26,023 of record JAXIVD010005133.1, on the reverse strand, counting down.
TAAAGCCAATTTATTATGCACTCGTCAAGCCCAAAACGTAAGATGTCTGTCTCATAACTTAAAGGAGTCAACATAACAGCTGTATTAGACAAGTTTCCACTGAGGCTTAAAAATATTTTGTGACATAGGTTATACATTGTCTTGTTGTCCATCCTTAGTAAGCTAAGCCTCACAATTTCAGTGATTATTTCTTATTTTTATTTTTAATGTAACCCTGTCATCATAATTGGATTTCTTACTTAAGTTGGGAACTAAAGTCAAAGATGTGAATTAAGAATAATGGGGACATCATATAATTTTTTTTATTAACTAAAAAAGTTATAAAATTATCCTTGAAATTTAAATTATTGCTGTACTAAACGTTGCCTTGCTGAAAAATGCTAATTATCCAGGTATTTTCATTGATTTAATTTTTCAGTTAACAGGTCTCAATATGAAATATTATTCCATACGGAGGGAAGACTTTACAGCTACTTTCCAGAGCTCAGAGGAAACTTTTTGATAGTAGACGATTTCATCCCAACAGGGTGTTACCACCACCACTGTTATGATGGCTCCCATTGTTGTATATTTTAGCCTGCGCTGCTGTAGGCTCTCTTGCCAATAGTCTTCATCTAGCCTCCTGACTTACCTTAACCAGTATTTCAAGTAGAATATCTCTAGTTAAAGTATTTTATCAGTCATAGAGTGGCTTTCTACTGCTGTTACTGTATTACTACTACTACTACTACTACTACTACTACTACTACTACTACTACTACTATTACTATTGCTATTACTACTACTACTATTACTACTAATACTATTACTACTAATACTAATACTAATACTAATACTAACTACTAACTACTACTACTGCTGTTACTACTGCTATTGCTGCCACTACTATTGATATTACTATCACTGCTACTACTGTAACTACCATTAATACCAGACCTAGAGCCAGTCCCTACATGTTGATGGAAGTAGAAGTAATGGGTAGCTAATAGAGGGATGTATATTGTATAAGGTTGCCTTGTGCTGTAGTTTTGTTGATGCATTAAATCAAAGTTTTTCTCCTTAAGACCTCACTTCGGAAGATCCAACATGATATACACTGGCTTAATTTAGAAGCAGGAATTCAGGAAAGGGGGGAAAAACATGCTCACTTTTATTTTAGTTTTTGACTGCAGAGAAATATATCTCTGTACAAATGAATATAAGAATAACTATATGCAGAAAATGAAAATAAAAGTGGCCTCTAAGATTAGAACAATTTTAATGCCTATTCTTTCCTTTATGCATTTAGTTTATTCTTTTTCTATCTTAATTCTAATAGGTATAACCTTTTCTTTCAATTCAATTACATTCTTTTTCTTCTCTGCTGCGTCTCTTACTACGTTTTCATTAGTTTTTAATACTTTTATTACTTTTTTTCCATTTTAATTTTGGCTTCCATTTCTTGTTGTTCAACTATTTTATTGAAGCTAATTTTATCCTTTTCTTTTTCTTTTTTCTAGACTTTCACTTAATTGTTAACAAAATCTTTAAATTCATCTGTAATCTCCTGTTTTGAATAACTTTGGGTGTTCTTTAAAGCTTCATTTTCACTTCTTAGTCTTTCAATCACCTTTACCTTCTCATCGTTTACCTTCTTCAGGTTGTCTGTTTTATTTTTTTAAATACTTTTTTCCTTACACAATTCATAGAAATTTGACTCATTAATGTTAATCCTCTCCAATAAATTATCAAGTGATTTTTTACATCCACTCACCTCTTCCATTACACCCGGGCACCATGTATTAAAAGTTGACTCAGTGGTGTTCATCCTCTCCAATAATTTTTCAATTGATTTTTTACATACACTCTCCTCCAACTGTACTCCCTTTATTTCAGTCCTTGTTCTGTCTTCTTCAGCCTCAATGTTGTATAATTTCACCCTGGATTGGGTGATATTCACCTGGGTTCCGTAATGATCCTTTTGGCGATTGGATTTTGGTTCCCTCAATTATCACTTCACACAATGGACTTTCCCTGTTTATGGCCTTACCCAATTCACCTTTCCTCCCTTATAGACAGGACCACAATATTCAACACAACCCAGACTATAACTAAGCCTGTTTAGAAGAGAACGTCCCTGGAGGTGTTCTAATTGTTGTGCGCATCAGTTGTGTGTGTGTGTGTGTGTGTGTGTGTGTGTGTGTTTTGCAAGGTATTTGCATTAGTTGTTAAAAAATCTAGGCAACTCAGTTCAATATTCCTAGAACACACACACACTGCAAATTATGCTATGAAATTCTGCCATAAAAGTGTTTGATGGTGCGGAAATGTATATTTCCACAATTATAAGGAACGTATTTCACTGTGTTTTGTGTTAGATCTAGGTAATATATATTTTGGATCGATTGAAGTTTTATTGACTGCAACTGTTTAATTTTGCCATCTGTGTATAAATGGTTGATTCAGGTAATATATCTATCGATGCATCATAAGCAAGATGTCCTTTTAGTTTCAACAGGGAATAAATCTGAGCTCCTTTCCACTTCCCCATCACGTAGAGCTGCACATGATGGGAAGATACTTGGGCAGGTGACAACCCTCCCAGAGGCTCATTTGCTTTTCTGCAGTCATCATTATATTTACATTTTTATGACTAGGTGTAGCAGCTCAAGGCTCTTTCCTTTAGTATCAGTAGGTGGGTGTAGTGATGATGGATGCTGTAGCAAAACAGAGTCCAGGCAGAATGTTGACAGCTGCAATGGTAGATGATCATTATTATTATATATTAATATATATATATATATATATATATATATATATATATATATATATATATATATATATATATATATATATATATATATATATATATGTATATATATATATATATATATATATATATATATATATATATATATTATATATATATATATATATATATATATATATATATATATATATATATATATATATATATATATAGTTTCATAGCGTTATAGCAATAGAAAGTAATAAGTAAATTTGGTCTGGGAAACAGTCAGTATACTTTGTCAAAAATATGTGTAATAGAGGAAAACAATATAATTCATGCTTGCATTAATGAGAAATATGATTATAAACATTGTTTCTAACTCATCATATAAAATAAAATGGGGATTAGATGTTTACACTTTCAAGGTCTGGCATTGGCAGCATGGAGTATGTACTTATTAGTTTTTATTTGCCTATATTCTCCTGTCTCCTTCCAGACCTATCACTTCATACTTCCAAGTGGCTGAGCAAGAGAGAGATTACATATGTTCCCTACCCAAGGATAACGGCATGCACCGGTGTGACAGCCTCCCACATACTCGCTACAATGGTGAGGATTCCACCAACAATGAGGTATCCTTTTATCCTACTCCCTATTTCCAAAAGCCAAAAAAGAATTGTACATTAAGGAATTTTTTTTTTTAATCAATTTCGTGATTTTATGAACACTATTTCCTTCTCACCCAGACAAGATGTGTAATGATACAGCCCTGATGTATATCCCAAATGATATGGCAAATGAATCTTGTGTCAACTGGAATCAATACTACACTGACTGCAGACCAGGGGACAGAAATCCATTTCAGGGTGCAATATCCTTTGACAATATTGGTTTAGCATGGGTTGCTATATTCCTGGTAAGTGAAAGGTGATGATCTAGTCTTAAATGTGTTATTGCGTATTTGTATCTTGTTTGCTCATAGCATATCATTTATACATATGTTTTTCTAAGTATGGATCTGTTATTTTGCAGGTGATAAGTTTAGAAGGTTGGACAGACATCATGTATTATGTTCAGGATGCTCATTCCTTCTGGGATTGGATATATTTTGTTCTTCTCATTGTGGTAAGTTGAGTGGCATATAATGATAACGAAAAGCAATGTAATGATGAAACTTGAAACATACACTAATGCTGCCTATAATTAATTTAAACAAATTTGTATATCACTACATTTATTCAGTGTAAAAATATCACATTTTGTAAAAACTTATACAATTTTGCTTCTCAAAGATTGGTTCATTCTTCATGATCAACTTGTGCCTGGTTGTCATCGCTACTCAGTTCTCGGAGACAAAGAAGCGAGAGATGGAGCGCATGAAGATGGAGCGTGCCCGGTTTCAGTCCACAAGCACTCTGGCATCAGGCTCCACTGCAGAACCTAATTCCTGCTATGCTGAGATTATTAAGTACATTGCTCACCTTTGGCGACGAGGGAAACGCAAACTATACATTCACTACCGTCAGTTTCGGAGAAGAAATCGCTCAGATCACCCCAGGCAGTTGAGTCTCAAAAAGCAACGCCGGCGCCGCCAGTATGAGGCAGCCCAAAGTGCTCTCATCAGCCGAGAGAGTGGGTGTACAACAGGGGTTCCTGGCACCATTGTGGCACTTTCTCCTGCTGGTCCAGGGGTTATGGGACATGGTGGTCCCCTTACTATCATGAACAACATAGCACCAGCCTCACCCCAGCTGCTGTCTCCTCCAGAAGTTCATGAAGCCCATGATGATGGTCGTACCAACAGTGCTCCCTGTCCTACTCCTGAGTACTCTGATGGGGACCAGCAAGTCCCAGCCCACCGCCCAGTCATCCTCAAAATTTCTAGTGGAGATGGGAATGAGTTAGTGCCTCCTTCCCCTGGTACCCAAGGCATATGTACGCCACGGCAGCGGCGCCGCAGCTCAGTCATGTTTAGTGATGTTGTGCTACTGCATGGCCACCAAGGAGAGACAGCCACAAAGAATGTATGTCATAGTGAGAAGACAACACAAACAGATGATGAGCCCATAGACCCTGCATACTTCCGGGAACCTCTGCCTCCATCACCTCACACCCCAGGCCCTCCTACTTTGATGCCATCTTCCCTTCTTTCTCCTCCCATCTTCCCCTTCAAAAAGAACAAATCCTCTTTATATCCTGTTTCCCGCACACCATCCTATAATGGCTCCACAGGCAAAGGCTCTCTCACCTGTGGGGAGTTGTTAGCTTTAAGTGGTGCCCTGTCTGCTGCACTGCCCACACATCTTGGCATTGACTCCCACTCTGTCCACACCCTCTACTCCTCTTTGGCCAAAGGTGTGAAGCATTTCTCTGCCCCAACACTCTTTTTCTCAGGAGACCAAGTACCGGCAGGATATATGGGCTACTATTCAGCCTCAGACTCGTATGATTCTGGATCAGACTGGAGTGATGATGAATGGAGGGAGAAGAAGCAGCGCTCACCTTCTATATTAAGTAAATTCTGTTCTATAATCCAGACATATACCAAGAAACTAGTGGAACATCGATACTTCCAACGAGGCATACTAATTGCAATCCTTATCAATACTCTGAGCATGGGTATTGAATACCACAACCAGGTCAGTACAAACACATCTTTAAGCTGCTTCAAGAACTCAATGTTATTTAAAATTTCTAAATTTATTTATTTATTTTTTTGCTGCTGTAAATATTATTATTATTACTAGTAATATTATTATTAGTAGTTCATATTTCCCATCACTAATCCGGCAACTATGGGACCTCAAGACTGCCGGATTTTTTTTAAATTTCCGGATTATTGTTGTTTTGTCTCCTGACTATATATGCTGTATATATTGTAACAAAAAATTATTACAGTTCTTAATTAACCTATCAATAGAGATTCGTTCTCTCACACCATTTGCATCACTTCTTCACTGCCATTTTTCTCTGGACTTACAACCATATGTATAATTTCTGAATCAGTGTAATGATGAATTATAGGCACATTACCATCAGCATGCAACCATTCCGTTACAGCATATTAATTTATCCTTAATGAACGCTCCTTGGCAGCAGGATTAGTTACATCCTTAGCGTAAGCAAGGAGTTCCTGCATAAGCTGTTTGTCTTTTGTAACCCTGAGAAGCTGAATCCATGATGGGGTTGTTATACAGCAGCAGATTTTAATAATTATGGCAAATAAATGAGAAGAAATGCCTGTTTGGTGTCGTTAGCATGAGCATACAGCTGATTATGGGTATATCGCTCCATTTCTTTTGTCTCCTTTTATGAACTGCAGGCATTACAGTAATAGAATTCCTGTATCCCCCATCTCAGAGCTAAAATTTACTTAAAATATAGATAAAAGTAAAGCATATTTATTCAAGTGCTATTTGTTTGGTTATAAGCTCAAAGCAATTTACACACTCACATTGTATATTTATTAGTATTTGTATTCGTAATTATATTTACCTACATTTCCTTTCTTCTCATCAGCCAGAGACACTGACCATCATTGTAGAGACCAGCAACTACCTATTCTCGGCAGTATTTGCTGTGGAGATGCTCCTAAAGGTTGTAGCAGAGGGACCGTTTGGCTATATCAGCAATGGTTATAATGTATTTGACGGAATCATTGTAATCTTGAGGTAAGCTTTAAGGCCTTAACTTTCACTTTCAGAATACAGTATTCTATATTGAATCTATCATAAGTAGTTATAATGTCAGTGTTTGTTACTAATCATCATGATGGTTGGATCCCCACAGTGTGGTGGAGATGTATCAGAGCTACTCCAGCTCCACATTGATGGTGGACCAGCAGGCAGGTCAGAGTTCTGGCTTGTCAGTGCTTCGTACATTCAGGTTGCTGCGTATCCTCAAGTTAGTCCGCTTCATGCCTCAGCTGCGGCGCCAACTCTTTGTTATGCTGCGCACAATGGACAACGTTGCCATCTTTTTTTCTCTTCTCATACTTTTTATATTCATATTTAGGTAAGTTGCTAAAGTTTTTGTAATATTACATTAGACATTATTACTCATACTCTCGAACCTCAAAATTGTTGTATATGCATATAAAGCATTGGATGTTGTAATAATTTGGACTGTGATTCGATGAAATACTAGGTGTTTAGAGTATTACCTATGTGTGTAATCCCTTTGATTGAAAGGAACAAGTCATGGAAACTTTCATATGCCTTCAAAACAATAGCAAACCAGAAGCAGCTTTTTAGTTTTTATTATGTATATTTGTGTCGTCACATGCATGAATAGACTGTACTGTTTCATCTAGCAAGCCTCCAAACACCTGAACCTTAGTCTTGGAACAGGAGACCTGAAGTCTCAAAGGCTTTGCCTCCTCATGCAGTGCTTCGAGAGCCATCACCAGAACTTCCAGCGACTCAGCAAAGGTAAAACAAAGATCAGTGATCTTGGTGTTGCTGACAAATGCTCCACGGTGACTTTGGTTCACAACTCTGCCCAATACATGTATTGAAAAGTGATGAGGCAAGGATACATCCCTGCCTCACTCCCATATGCACAGGAAAGAAACTGAACACGTCCCTGCAACACTTCACAGCACTCTCAGTCCCAGAGTACAGGCCAGATAGTAGTCCAATAATCCCTGCAGGAATCCCGCAGAGGTGCAGAAGATCCCAGAGTGCCTCACAATGCACTGAATCAAACGCCTTTTTAAGATCGACATAGGCTGCAAGCATCCCCTGTCAAAACTCACGCCGATGTTCCACCAGTATGCGAAGCGCTAGGATACAGTCAGTTGTTTGACTTACCAGGTGTGAACCCTGACTGTTCAGGTCTTTGATATTTCAGCAAATGACTACGAAGTTGCATCAGTAGCAGATGGATGAGCACCTTGCGAGTTCCAATACACGCAGGGCACTTTTCTTTGGTAATACCGCTGAGTGGCCAAAGATCATCCACATGCTGCCATAACACTATCCTCAATGGGACTGCAAAGCTATATGCTCGAGGAGCTTCAGCGGACAGCATGAGCCTCTCATTAAGAAACGAGATATCACTTTAAAAAATCTAACTGGCACTACTAGCGGGCAGAGGCCAACCATCTAAGGCCTTCATTAAGCCTACCGGCGCCACGGGTTAAGGATAAAATAGATAAAAATAAAAAATTCTCAACCTACTGAATTTTTGCTAAATTCAGAAGGAGAGAGCTGTTGGTGTTCCTGGTACCAGAGCCATGGGGACCAACACATAACTCGTAGCCAGCTCTGTCAGTGCAAGTGACAGCATTGAAGTCGCCCAAGACAATGAGTGTGTCCCGACAAAGGACAGAGTCAAGTTTAGTGTAGAACATTTTTTTCTCGCCAGCCCCACACACCTCGGTAGGAGCGTATACTGCAACAAGAGACATGAAGCCCAAGGTGTGCTTCAGCCTCAGTCGCATTATACGTTCATCAACCAGAGTAACCTCAACAACGGACGGTTGCAGTCTGCTAGAGATGCTTATAGTTACTTTCCTAAGATGGGCACCATTGCTCATGCCAGACCAGTAGTAGGTAAAACCTCTACTTCTGATCTCGCCACTGCCAGGCTTCCTTGTTTCAGAGAGTCCCACTATATCCATCCTCAGCCTACTGAGCTCATCCGATAGATGAAGCAGTCGGTGGTCCTCTGAGAGGGTTAGTATGTTCCAAGAGCCCACACACAGAACCTGCCGGAGATTTACACCCAAGCTGGTTTGGCGAGTATGTACCACGTCTGCAGCCCCTCAGCCATACCCAGAATTTAAAGTAGGGCAAAGGGATCCTCCCACACCATTCAGGCTGTACGGATCCTGTGGGCTTTGCCCTGCATCCGTTATTAGGTCCATTATGCCCCTCTAATGCCTTGGCATCACAGGGGTCTGCATGGATGGACCCTTCAGCAAAACCGAATCAGGGTCGCAGCCAAGGCCACACCCGCACCCAGAACCTCGACTCTAGTCTCTATTTCTTGATCTGTTCATAGCTATTAGGAAAATTTTTATGGGGAAGGGTTGCAATCCCCACTCCAACCAGCCAGATCAGGGGTTGGGCTGACTCCTAGCCAAGGGCAGGGACGCAGAGATCCTGAGGGAGGAATTCCCAGTGACTCGCTATTTTACTCATAGCTGGGAATGTATTGCCATTAACTCATCATGGTGAGTTCATCTGCCCTTAGTGTGATCATATTTTTATAAAGAATACAGAGAATTGCAACTAAAAGAGTGCCAGAATTGGAAGATCTAATATAAGAGGAAAGATTAAAAGAAATGCATCGAACAACATTAAGAGAAAGAAGAGAAAGAGGTGACAAAATATATAAATTGATGAACAACCTTAAGGAAACAGATAGAAAAAATCTAATATAGAGAAGAAAAACTGAGGCTAGAAATTTGAGGGGATGCAAGAAAAAATTGCAAAACGGAATTTTCTTGAACAATATAAAAAAGTACAGTTTTCCCCAAAGAAATATAAAAAATATAAATATAATTAAATATAATATAAATATAATTAGAATTGACAAAAGGAAGAGGTTATTTTTTATGAGTTTTAAGATTCAAACTGCTGCAAAAGATTTAATATATCCCACATATAAAGAAAATTTCAATTTTTATTTCATGACCTTTGATTAAGAACTTTCAATACTGAAAATGATGTTGTTTTCTTCTTTGTCGTTGTTGCTCACAATCCAAAGAAACATGTTCAAACAAAGGAGATTAAGTACATAGTTTTATAACAAATATGAGGTTTATATATATGTTATAACTGTACAGGATTTGACCAACTTTATATTTCCAGATGATTTATTTTCTCTTCTTTTGAAATTTGGTTCTTATAAAGGAGAAAATGAAAATAACACCATAGTAAACTTTTGTGATTTGCTATATGTAGGCTATCTCATAGCACTTACCAGCCATTTGAATTTTGCCATAATCTGGTCCCCTAGTCACTCCCCATTGCCTTTTGTCATAGTAGTGAAGTGAGCTGCTTGCTGCACCACGTGACTCATTAGGACTTTGTGCAACCACCTTATTGTGTATCCCTCTCTGGTGACCCTTCATGGTGGCCTCCTCATCTCTCTGTGACCTGTGCTGACCACCTAATTTACTTGACACACTGATTAAGGCTGGTGTACATGATAATTTTCTCTGAACTTTGTCCACAAACTCTGCCTTCCTGTGGTTGAATGACATAATGTGCTGCATGAGACTCAGAGAAACATGGGGAAAATTGTGATGAAATTATGGAATTTACAGAAATGCCCTAAAATGAAGATAGAAATAGAATTGATTACAAAACCAAAAGCCTGTAAAATATCTTCCATGCATGGATAGCATTCAACTATAGAACATGGCAAAGCAATTGGAAAAGTTTATGAAAAATTTACTATGTCCATTACTGTTCAGTCCCTTTGCTCCAGTGACCTTTTTGACCTGAATATTTTAGATAGATAGTTTTCTAGTATATAATTATGAAACCCTATTTTTTACATTCTAAGTCTTTTAGGAACTCCTCTTTTTAATTTAGAGTTGATGAATTCTATACTGCTGAATATTTTTTTCAATGTACTATGAAATTCCCATACATAACAAAGTGTAGTTTGAAATTCTCTTGGTATAGATAAGTAGAACATATACTACATTTATTATTTAAGAAATTTGCTTTTCTGATAATTATGTGTGAAAATTTTGGAAGAACAAATTAACGAAATACTCTTCGAGCGGTGAAATGCTTGAGTGTGTGTTCTTTTTTATGCAACCAGTGTTCCTGTACATGGGTTTACATGACAAAGAACATTTACTTGTAAGAGGAAGAGTATGAAAAAGTGGAGAAACGGAAGAGAGCAAGAAGAAAAGAATGAATGAATTAAGACGTTGGTGATATTCTATTCACTTATATGTGCCTTCCTAATTGTGGTAGACAATTCATGTTCTGTCTCTATATCTACTGTTTTCAACTTACTTTTGAACTCGTGGATTTCTCTGCTCACTCTACTACGTTTCTAGTCCGTGACATGCTTCTGTTTAAGAAGCTAAGGTTCATAACATAACTCAATTATTCAGTCTGTTTTAGTTAAACTCATATTCCCAAGTTGTTCCATCAATCATTATCAAGTGTCTATACTATACTGTATCCACTTTTGTTGTATCTTTATTGCATTGTATTAGTTACCACAAAAGAAATCAATGCACCAGCTAAAACCTATATCGGAGAAGATTTACTAGGCTGTTTTATGCAACCAATAGTATTTTCTCATGACGTCCTTTACTTCTAGAACAGCTTTCATACGTTTTGACTTACTGTCAGGCAATTTCTTGAAATATTCGGAGTCCACTTCCGCCCACAGAGTGCAAACAGTTTCCAGTAAACAGTCAACACTTGCTGCTGGGAGCTTGCCAAGCTTTCTCATTATTTCATCCCACAGATTTTCAATGTGATTGAGATCTGAGCTATGTCATGGCCATTCCATCAAATGTACATTGTTATCAGAAAACAATATTTCATAGTTTTAACCCTGTAGCATGGAGCACCATCCTCAAGGAAATCAGCGTTCTCATTTGTCTCAAAAAATGGAAACATAACTTTCCAGTACATTGATATACAGCACAGCGTTCATGTTCACATTTTTATCTAAGTACAAACCACCAGTTCCCTTATCACCACTGAAACAGACCCAAACCATCACACCCACTGGAAACTTCAGTCCTCCTCCTCCTCCTCCTCCTCATCATCATCATCATCTTCAGCCTCTTTTGAATCCAGTGCAGGACAAAGTCCTCCCTCAACCTTCTCCACTCTATCAGTTGCCTGTCTATTCCAAGTTATTCCAGCTAAATTTCGTATCTCATTTCTCCAGATAATTTTCTGTCTACCTTGCCTTGTTTTACTATCCCTGGGTTGTCATTCTTTTACTCTAGCAGTGTATCAAGAATCTGTTTGTCGCTAGCAGTGTATCAAGAATCTGTTTGTCGCATGATGTGTCCTCTCCATCTCGACTTTTTTTTTTACTTCAATTAGGGTGAAGATATCTTTAACTTTAGTTTGTTTCCTAATTCGTGATGCTCTATTCATTTCGATCTATCTTATGCCAAGCATTATTCTCTCCATTTCACTTTAGATCCTTTGAAGTTTTGTTCCAGGGCTTTCATAAGACTCCAGGTTTCTGATCCATATGTTAGAACAGGCAGAATGCATTGAATATATAGTTTTCTCTTCAGTGACAATGGGATATTACTTTCCATAACATTGTGTTCTCTACCAAAAGCACTCCATCCCATGCCCACTTTTATTTTTATTTCTTTTCCATGATCTGGACTTGCACTAATTTTCTGTCCTAAGAAAATGTATTTCTGGCCACATTCTATTACTTAATCATCTATTTTGATTTTATGGTCTAGTATGTAATTGTTAAACATCATCTGGGGTGGCGGTGTTCTAGTGGCTAGCATGAGGGTAGACTATCTCAGAGTCCTGAGTTTGAGTCCCACAACAAGCTGGTTACATTTTCTTTGGAAAAACTGCCAAGTGGCCAAAGATCATCCACATGCTGCCAACAATATCTTTAACTGAGACTGCAAAGTTATATCCAACGAGCAGCTTCTGCGGGCAGCATGAGCCTCTCAACAAGAATCGAGGCATTATTTTAAAAACTTCTAACCTGCGCTACTAATGGGCGGAGGCCAACCATTCAACGCCTCTATCAAGCCTATCAGCACCATAGGTTTAAGACTTGAAAAAAAATTAGTTTTCTTCATATTTACCTTTATACACATTTTCTGGCTTTCTCTGTGTAACTCAGAAATCTTCTGCTCCACATTTGCCTGTTTCTCACCCCTGGCCAACATATCTAGCACCTGCTTTTTCTTCTCCAAATCAAAGACTTTCACCGTCTTTTTAGCGGGTAACATGATCGCCCTGGGAGGTGGGGGAGGTGGTGGAGGAGGGGCCTCCAGTGGTATGGGTGGGGAGAGGGCTGAGGGGGCTGGAGGCTCCATTGTTCACACAAAGAATGCGGTAGCCTTCAAGGACGCTCTCACGACTGAGCCTGAAGCGAGCTAACGTTATCACAACATGGCCGCTCAACAAAGGCACATGGAGTTCCGTTACCGCACGTTTTGAATTTTTCGCACTCTTTGAATATAAGTGCTGCACCGGTACTGCCAGCACCCTTGGAATTTTGCACCCTTTAAGTGTACACCCTTGGGGGGCCGACTGTACTCATGTAAATGGAAAATTCCCTGTATGCAGTTTCTTAGTATGTTGCTTCAGATTTCTTATTCTGGAATATGCTGAAGCACATAATGGCATAAAATGTCTGCAATCATCGAGAAAATCATAAATGATTTAATTAGTTCACAAAGGATAGGTCATATCTCACATACCTTGTCTTTGGAAGAATGTATTAAGTAGTATATAATGATGAAAACTATATCGTAATTTAAGTACAGTCTTTGACAGGGCACATCATCAGAGGTTGTTAAGTGACAGGAAGCCTCATAAGCTGGAGAAATTGGACTGATTCATGATGTAATTCTAGAATGCAGAGAACAAGTAAGTGGTAAGGAATTTATCTTAGAGAAAATTTCATTAGTGAAGTTCCTAAAGGTTCTGTATTTGAGGCAGTTGTAAATAGGGGAACAATTCATGTCGATCAAACTCCAGTTGAGCCATAGTAATAATTATGCCTTGAATAGCAATGAGTTGCTTACCTTGTGTGTCCTGTCAGGGATTCAAGGGTTGTTACAGGAAATGAGAAAGTTAGAATTCAAAGTAATAAATTTGTTACATAAAATTGTTTTGAAGAAGGTGAGTTAGAAGTCATTCACGAAGAGGGTACTGGATGACTGAAGCTGATTTAACAGCTATGATATAAATCATTAAGAGGAAGGTGAATAAATTTGTGGATGATGGTACTGGGTGTACAGGAGCTACCTTGTATAGGCTAGCTGGCCTTCAACGAACTTTGTATTCTCATGTTTTTAATGAATTCCATTGCTTGTGATAATGTGCACTTTTTTTTTTATCATGGAAAAGGAAATGGATCAATGATATATCCATCTCATTCATAAGACATTTTCTTTTATTTCATTAGAAGAACCTCCCAAGGAATGATGTTAGTGATTTCCCAGCACTCCAGGTCATGAATTTATCATCTTCATTTTTGTCAGAGATACACCAAATTTTGAACTTAATATAGCATGGGACTTTTGAAAAATATTTCATATTTACTTTCAAGCTCAGTCATAAGTAGTCCGCTATTTCTGCAACCCAGAATTTCTTAGTTTTAAACTCACTCATGTATGGTTACTGAGACAACCAATACATCCTATGAAGCTTTCTCACTAAACCTGAGTCCATCTGTAGTTTTGCTTTGTCAGTTGTTGCTGCAATGCACTGTAAACAGTTTTATCATTGAGCTCATTAAATGTCAAATATCAAGATACGCATAGTGGAAAAATTAAGACTATAGTACATGATTATCAGTAGCCACTTAAGAATAGCAGTTGATAGATTTTTCTAGACCAAGGCTTTTGTATAGTTAAAACTAAATTTGCATCACTTTCAAAGTCAAAGATAAATATCAAGGTGAGCTAAAATAAGCAAATAAAAGCTTCAAAATCTATCTTATTTTTCAAAAGTAGATGAGGACATCAATTTGAATGAGTCAATTTGATGGTACAGCATTGTCAAATATAGACTATCAGTTATGAGTTTTTAGTTATACACAGTGCAAATTTATTTCAAAGAGTAAAACCTTGTTTAGTATATATAAACTTTGAATCAGCAACTGAGGTCAAAGTGCAATTGAAGTTTTATAAGAAATAATGAATTAGTATTTGCTTTCTTTCAGGGTCTTTAATGTATTCGATTGAATCTTTTCTGCTCTTGTATATTCAGCCACCAGCACAGCAGATGCACACACCATGTAGGTTTAGTGATTCTCTCCCTCTCCCTCTCCCTTGCCTGACTCTCCAATCTTGCTCACAGTTTCACCAAGATGTGGAAACTCCAAATCGGTTTATTTTGTCATGGTTTAATAATTAGAGTATGTTTCTGTAGTTGGTTTGGTTTTATCTTTTTATCTTAAAGGTCTTATTATATGATTCAATCAATAAAGCAGAATACAGTAAACTCTCTGATTTCAGAATCTTTGAGTAAGATACAGAATTATACTATGTACCAAATAGTTCCATTATTTCCACCTATAATGTAAGTAAAATGTATACAAATTATTGGATATACAAATTCCTAAAGATATAATGAAATGTGTCATGAATAAAGCCATGGTATACCTATTTAGTAAATGTATTGTCCATGGTATTTCCTCAATTACATTGTGCTGTGACTCATTTTATTCCCATTTCAATTGGAACTATCTGGTTAATGCATCTCACACTAACACTTCAGGTAAGGAAACCCATGATAATAGGAGGACAAGATTTTTTTCTGCTCCCATTAGGTATCACCACAAGCAATCGGTCATTTCCATTTCACCGTCTTCTGCATCATCCTCTGTCACACCACCTAGATTCATAGACTTTTCTTTGTCCTTTCTTTTTTTCTATTCCCTGGTAGCTGCATCCTCAGCATCCTTCTTACATAACTTGCATATCTCCTTTGCACTTACCCAAACTATCTCAATCTTACCTCTCTTACTGTCTCCCGACTATTCTACCTGCGCTGTCATTATATTATACTGTACTAATTTTTAATCATGTTCGTCCTCATTACTTCCAAGAAAAATCACAGCATCATCAACTCGGCTACCTCCAACTCCGTCTCTTGTCTGTTTGTCAGTGACACTGAATCCAGGACATGCAACAAAGCTGGTCTCACTATCATCTTTTAGACTTGCCCTTTCGTTCTTGCAGTTATCCTTCTATCTTAAATAACTCCTTATGACACCTTTCTCCACTCACTCCATCCTTCCTGCAATGTCTTATTCACTCTCTATCACACTCTATTACTTTGAACAGTTGACCACAAGTATTTAGACTTATCCACCTTCATCAGCTCTACACCTTGTAGCCACACCATTCCTCCTCCCTCTCTCCCTCCCGTTCACTCCATCCTCCTCCTACTTGCTTTCATTATCCTTTTCTCTATTACATACTTCCACCTCTCCAGGTTTGCCTCAACCTGCACCTTACTTTCACTACAGGCCATGATGTCATCTACAAGCATCATACATAGTCCACGGATATTATTTGTCAATCTGTTCATCACCATCGCACACAAGGAAGGACTTAGAGTTCATCCTTGATGCAATCACACCTCTACCTTGAACCCATTCATTATTCACATTGCACACTTCATGACTGTCATATTATCCTCATACATATCCTGCACCATTCTCACATTTCTCTACCTTTCCTTACTTCCTGATGTAGTAGTACCATCAATCCTCTCAGCACTCAGTCATAAACTTTTAAACACAATACAACTCCTTTTGGCCTTCACTACACTTTTTGGAATTGTTAGTGGAAATGTTCCAGTTTCTGGAAATTTATGACAAATTTTCATGTTGCCCAAAATAACAGACTAGATATCAGAAGAGTTTACTGTTTAATTCCTAATTTTCATACATACGTATTTTGTTTTATTAATTACCTTTTGATTTATGGAGAAAGGAAATCTATTTTTTTCTGTTTTCAATTCTCTTGATACTTAATTTATTTATTGTTTATGTATGGCTGAGTTGTGGTTCACCCATTTTTCCTCTCTTTCTAGTATACTGGGCATGAATCTTTTCGGTTGCAAATTCTGCAAACAGAATGAGGACAATTCAACCTCTTGTGACCGCAAGAACTTTGACAGTCTGTTATGGGCCAGCATAACAGTGTTCCAGGTACTGCCTTTGTATGAGAGTGTAGTGCAGTTGTGGTCTGTCTTCCCTCAAGGAGAGGTTGTGTCCGTGTGTGTGAAGGACAGTGTCCGTGCATGCTGTCTCTTTCTAGCCAGCAAGCTGAATTGTCATTGCTATCAAAGAATTTTGGTTGTGACTGTCTGCTGCTGACTACATAAGATATCTGAACATCAGGTTATGTAAAACCTCAGTCATTAGCAAATTGGAAGTTTTGATAAAATTACTGAATTTCCTGTTTTTTTCTGAGATGTGTATATGAAATTTGTATTATTTTTGTCTGTACCTTACTAATTATGTGGCATTTTCATTATACTTATGATTAAACTCATACTATACAAATAACTTATAACTATACAAATTTTTAAAATCTAGATTTTTAAATTGCAGAATTGATGATTCATATTCATAATCGGTTGAAGTATATATATATATATATATATATATATATATATATATATATATATATATATATATATATATGTATATATATATATATATATATATATATATATATATATATATATATATATATATATATATATATATATATATATATATATATATATATATATATATATATATATATATATATATATATATATATACATATATATATATATATATATATATATATATATATATATATATATATATATATATATATATATACATATACATATATATATATATATATATATATATATATATATATATATATATATATATATATATATATACATATACATATATATATATATATATATATATATATATATATATATATATATATATATATATATATATATATATATATATATATAATCACATTTTTATAAAAAGAGATTTTCATTCAATTGTTAAACACTGTGCATTGAAAATTAAGAGAAAGTAAGTCTTGTTTCCATGATAGTGTACCTTTAATGTAAGGAATATTTGAGTGGTCAGCAACAGTCAGTACATCAGTATATAGCTTTTCGGTCGCCATAAAAACATCTTAGTATATGCTATAAGTGAGAGGTTGTAGATGATCATCATAAAATTCTTCAGCCCAAGGTAAAGATGACCTCCTTGTTAGCCAAAGTAGGATTGAAGGACTCGACAAGTATTTTCCGAGTGTGTGAACACCAACCCACAAACCTCAGGTGTGTACTGTCACAATTACCTGGATGCCTCGCTTGAGCATCACTCTTTTTTTGCACTTGGTCACTTGTCTGGGGATGCCCGCACGATTACCTTGCTTTAGAGTCTTTTGGTGGCTTGCATATGTTGGTGCAGTAACTGTCAGACAGCTGCCAGTAGTTGCATCCCTCTATTGCTCTTGTTTACTCTTTTTTTTTTTAGGGATAAAAAGAATGATAAAAAGCAAACAGTATATACATACAACCTTTCCAGAACAGTTTCCAGTAATATATTTAATTTTTCTTGCTTCCAATTTCCTGTTTAGTATTGGCTAGAAAGAATTAGTTATATGTTTTAAAAGTCTTGCACAGCTAAATACTTTCGTGATGAAATCAAGTAAGATACCTAATGAAAAATTTATTCTAAACATGTAAAAACATCCATATGTATACATGTATTTCAGTTTTCACATAGGATGCATTCTGCTTTGTGTTTTACACACAAATTTTTTTCTATTCCTTTTTAACAACCATGGACGATCTGTGCTTTACCAACAATTAATAGACAACATTTGTTAATAAGTTGAAAATGATACATGGATTGCAATTTCGATTTTCAAAATAGGATTTTATTTTGTGTGTGTATAGCTCCACATACATAGCTAAAAAGAACCCATTTGTTCAACTCATAGTAAGCGTGGCTGAAGGCTGAAGGCACCCATGATTTGAGGTGATGGATAGTCTCTATTGCCAGTAGCTGACAATAGATTAAAGATTAATATTGTCTAATAGGATAATAAGTAGCAGTGGTTGGCCTCATCGTAAGTCAATAGTTAGGCTAAATGACTAGATACAGTCAAACAACCCTTCTCCACCATTTAAAAAAAAAAATGGTCAGTGATTGTTTGGTTGTACCTAACCTACTCAGTATAGGAAATAGCTAGCTATATGGTGGTGGTGCTGTGCAATTATTCAGTTATGGCAATAACTCAACTCAAAGCATGAAGCAAATGGTTGGGTTGTTTTTACAATTCAAAAGGCATAATTTCAGAATTAGTGTTAGTAACCTCAGTGAGCTTTATACAGTAGTGGTGAAAGGTTTGAAAGAATCAAGTGATTAGTGTCACCTTTAAGAAATGTATGAAAAGGAAAAGCTACTTTTTTTCAATTTTTTCAATTAACAAGTTCTGCATGTTATGCCAAATAACCATATAAAACTCTGTCTTGATTTAAATAACAGTATATTGAAACTTCATAAATAATGAGTGGCCCAGCTACTCAGGAAGCACAGGTAATGGTAAATCATTGAAAATGCTGCTCTAGTATTGTGAAAGATGGAACTCAATTCCGGTCAGGTCAAACATGACCAGTAAGCCAATGCACTTCTGGATATCTTATATTTTTACTATTTGTTTTTTAAAGAAAATGATTATGCTTTTCAGAGAATGTAATTACTATTTGTCTAGTATTAATGAAAATGTGATAAGAAAATGTATTATCCGGCAATACACTGTAAAATTGACTAGATGCAAATAGGTAAAGCACTATGAAGCTTGAAACCATGGAAGACATCAATATTTTTGAGTTTTTTCGTAAATAAGATAGATTGATAGTATACATATATGTCACAATTTTATAATCAACCGTAGCTCACAATATACAAAATCTACAGTGCTTTATTCCAATACTAAATATTGTTTATATTTCGTTCAATTGCGGTTTAAGATAAAAGAGAATCTGCATAATTCTTTTGTTGAAGTCATAAAGCCATACTGTTTTATGTAATCATTATAAAATACTTAAATATTTTGTTAGATGTGGGAAAAAAGTAAACCATGGCACCCAATTTTGTATGTGCAGGCACGCACGATTTGAAATTGGTAATACAGGACAACTTATCACCAGAAAAACACACATATAAGACATTTGGTGACATATTCAGGATGCTAACAAATATACAGATGGCTTTTCAATTCCTGGATAAAGATGTGATGAGAAAAATTATAACTAGTACAATGATTAGACCAAAACTGAAGTATGCAAAAGTAATATGGTCCTTGCACAAAAAAATGCAAATGTTGAAATTGGAAAGAATAAAGGGAATAGCAACTAAGATGGTGTCAGATTTGCTAAACCTAACATATGAGGAAAGATTAAAAGAAATGCAGCTGACAACACTTAAAGAAAGAAGAAAGAGGAAATTTCATTATAATATATAAATTAATGAACAACCTGAAGGAAACAGATAGAAAATATCTAATAATGAAAAGAAAAGGAGAAGCTAAATGTTTGAGAGGACACAAAAAATAATTGCAAACAAGAATTTGCCTGAACAAACAGAGAAGCAAAGATACTTGGAATGGACTGAAGGAAGAGGTGGTGATGGCAAAGAATTTATAACAACTGAAGAAAGAACTTGATAAATACAGATGTGGAATCAATAACACACTAATGTAGTTCAGGCTGTGTATACTACAACTAGGTAAATAGAACTACTTAAATACAATTAGAAATGAAGATCAAGATTTTCTTAATAATGAAGTGTAATCCTGGAAAGAAGAAAAACCACGAACCCCTCCCAACCTCACTGAGGCTAGTCAGAGAGCGGCACACAAGCCATAGTGTTTACTAGACTTTACACCTCGCTATCGGCTCCATCAATCTTCCCCAGTGAGAAAGCTATTTTCCTACCCATCTTCATCCTTTGTAATTTCCACAGACTCAAAATTCTCTCTCCCTTCTACGCTCCTTCTATACTATTCACCCTTTAGTTCGTGAAATCAAGGAGTGGCTGTTTTGCCTCTATGCCCGTAAAAAGTCTGTGTTTTTGTTGGGTTGCGAGCCATGTTGGTATTACCAGCAATGAACGTGTTAACTCATTGGCCTATTTTGCTACTATATTAGGATGCCATCATTTCACAAAAGTTCCAACGTATGATTATTTCTATTCTTTTTGCTCATTTCATTTAGCCATTGGCAATCCTTCTGGTCTGATCTCTTTAATAATAACTTTGTGCAGTTAAACCACGAGTCTCTCCTTGGTCAGACCCATGTCATAAGAATAGATGTTTCTGAAATAGAAAGAAGAATATAAACTGAAAAGGAATGAATAGGTAAGGGTAAGGAAAGAAGAAGAGAAGAGATATGAAGAAGAAATAGTCGACAAATGTAAGGAAGAACCAATATATTGAAAATTATAACAAAGAAAATGTAACTATATAAGATTAAAATTAAAATAAATATATGAGGACCCAGAAGAAATGCGTGACTTTAATCCCTAGGGTCCG
>JAXIVD010005132.1:22500-30991 GCA_036785275.1 Cancer borealis | reverse complement strand
CCCACCCGCACCATCTATCATCTGCAACGCACATCTAACTAAGATCACAAACGCGACTGGTGCCTCGTTCTGTACATGTTTTGATATAGATAAATAGATATAGAAGTATATACAGAGATAAGTAGATAAACATACGGGTATATATAGATACATGAACAGATTATTTTCTATATGTCTGATGGCTTCCTAAAGGGTGCCGGTGCCTCATCGGTGGGTGTCGGGCCCGAGAAGGGACAGATTGCATCCTTTCCCTCGGTGACCTGGTTAATGGACACTCACTGTGATGCTGCTTCCGAGGCGCCTCCCTGTGCACATTCTAAGTGTTGAATAATGAATGCACTGGATACGATAGTCTTTCTGTGCCAAGGATGTGTATGGTGTCTTGGACGTGTGCAAAGTTATCAGTGGACTCAAGAAGCTTAGCAATGTTGAGGTTGTGATAAGGTTTGTCTGCCATTCCACTCACTCACGCCGCCCCGCCTTCTGGGCGAGGCCGGCAGGTGATGGATTAAGGCTGCCAAAAATAGACTTCCTCGGCGCTAAGAAAAGAGCCGGAGGCGTTATTGTTCTTGAATCTTAATTTACGAGGGTGAGTAATTATCGCGTTGTCGGTCTGTTAGCGGGGCCCGTGAGGCCAGCCAAGGCATGTCGTATGTATACATATTTTCCTCTAATGGCGGCTCTTACTAGCCGCATTCTTACTCAATATGCATTATAATGCGGTAATTGCAAAATATGATGCATAATCTTTTATGCATGATGATAATAGATATGCATTGGATATTGCAACCTAAATTCAAGATATACGAGACTGACAGACATGCCGTAAAGTGCCTACCCACTTATTAGCAAGATTACTTCCCGATCCTTCTCAACGGCCTGTCCATCCAGTGCCTTCCCACCCTCCCCGCCCCCCCTGGGCATGGCGCGTCCCCTGCACCTGACCTCTCCTGCCAAAACCCTTCACCCCCCTTCCTACATCCCCCCTGAACACCTTCCTTCAAGCTCCACTATTCAGGAATTTTCATCCCACCGCCGCCTCGTCCTGCTGCACACTGCTCCCCACGCCACTCCTCGCCCAAATTACTTTAAGAACTACCTGTCCCGCGCCGACATAACACTCCCGTCGTTTGCGTCACCGTCCACTCTTTATGCTCGCACTTACACTGCCATACACCAGCCTTTACGGTATACTTTATCCGAGGACCAATTTTCTCCCCGACAGTATTCCTTAATCATTCACGCTGGTCATAATGATTCACCTCCACGCTCATAATCAGCCACCTGTCTGCTGAAAATCGGGTTGAAGGGAGTCCTTGCCACGTGGGTCTGCCATACAACACACCTTTTTTTTCTTTTTTTCTCATCTTTTTTGTCCTGGTCTTCCAAGCCTCAGTATATTTTCCTTCCTATGCATAATATAAGCTAAATAGTTTTGGTGTCCTCAAACCGTGGAATTACCGTACACTCCGTCATGGACCTGTCGGCTCTTCATCCACGTCTCTATGTTATAAATATTGCACACCAGTAATCATGTTCCGGGGAATGTGTGCCTCGCCCTCATGCCTTCACCGTCTTCACTCTTCAGGGAACATTTATCGCGTCTCCAAACTCTTCCGTCTCTTCTCATCTGCATGGGCTGCCCCTCACTGCCCCTCACTGCCCCTCACTGCCCCTTCCCTCGCTAGACAGTGCACGTTATACTTCCCTTCTCCTCGCATCACTACCATCACCATTACCTGAAGGATTAGTCCCACATCACCTCCTCCCCCCTCCCCCTCCCTTATCACCACCGACGCTCCTTCCTTCCTTCTTTCCTCCCTCCTCCTTCCTCCCTCCTCCTTCCTCCCTCCCTCCCGTCTCTTCCCGTCACTCTCTCAAAGCTTCCCGTCGTGTCTTTAATATAATAAAATTTCAAGACCTGTGTAGTCTCGGTGAAAGTTTCTGGTCCATAATCCAGCACTTTTTTTTCTGCTTCGCTAGACGTTTCATTAATATCGGAAAATGGTTGCTATTATTTTTTTTCATAATATTAGAGGAAAAATGTTTTGTAATATTCGTCAATCCTTTGAAGGAGATAACAAACTAATAATATGATCAGTAAATAAACAGAATTCATGACTGCCAGTTTATCAATTTAACCTCTTCATCAATTTGATAATTGTAATATTGCAAGCTATTTTCTATATTATCATTATTAATATCGATACTATTATTATCATTGTTACTATTATTATATTATTATCATTATTACTACTATTATTATCATTATTATTATTATTATTATGATTATTATTATTATGTGTGTGTGTTTGATATTAATAACAACACAAACAATAATATCAATACGCTGTTTCTTTGTTGCCTGTTTGTGTTTGTGTCTCGATCTCTTTTTATGCATTACTAAGTCTGTCTGTCTGTATATCAGACACACACACACACACACACACACACACACACACACACACACACACACACACACACACACACACTCAGGAGGCGGCCAGGCGGGGGCGGTGCCTTGGTGGGGGGCCGGGGGCTGGGGGTGTATAGCCCAGGTTCACCAAGTGGCTGGTGGCGGGAAGGTGTGGTTTATAGGCGGCTTTAAATTCAAGTAATCTCCGTATTAATTGCAAACACAAGTGTAATTCGACAGCGCGTAATCCGAAGGTTGTTAATCACAACTTAGAGGGAAAAACTCCGGCGTCGGTGTGGTGGCGGGGGGGAGGGGGGGGGACAGACTCCGGCGGCCGGGTAAACACACCGAAGCTTTTCCAAAGGTATAATTCGAGGCAGTAATTCATTACCATTACGACAAGTAGGCGCAGAGGCCGTGTAAAATTAAGCTCACACACTTGTTGATTGATTACACGTTTAGCAAATCAACGGGTTATAATTATGTACGTCGGCGGACAGTGGTCGAGGGAAAAAATAATTGACTAAATACATGTGAGAGAGTCGTAGGTCTGGTGGGAGGATTTATGGGCGGCTTAGGCTTAGTGGCGGGTGGCAGGACCCAACGACCAGCCACCAAGGAGGAAGCATCTTGGTTGAGGGAATCGAGGAGCCTCTTACACGCACGTCTTCATACACTCAGGTCAGCCGAGTATGAACAGCTGCCATTACTACAAGGGAGAATTGTCTGCTATTCTCTATTCCAGTGACTTCAGCTTCCCTTACGGAGGTGACATCTGTTAGCTAATGAAAATGACGCGAAGGCTTAAAGTTTGGTGTTCGTTGGTTTAACACAACACTACCTAATCAGAAATTACTCCTCCCCAACTGAACAAAAATGCACCTTCAACCGTTAGAAAATAAAACTAGACACTCATAAAACCTCTTATCGCGAGTGAGCGGGAGAAATACTCTGGAAGAAAGGCGATCTTCGAGAAGGGAAACCTTTGACATTCAGTAACTGACTCCCACACTAACCACGGCTGTTTTCCTGCAGTGATCGTAAACCTCGCCTTCCCTGACGCTCATGTATCTCAGCATGTTTTAATAACTGGCTACGTCTGTACTTTTTTTAGGAAGCGTGAGAACGAGTTTCCACTATCATTCCTTCCAAGCTTGTGAGGCAAATCTCGCCGAGGGAAAGCAGAAGTGATAAATAGCTCAGGAAGTTTGTTGCTTCACCATCTGCTGCTGCTGCTGCTGTTGCTGCTGCTGCTGCTGCTGAGAAGGAAGGAGAGAAGGTAACGGGGACTTGAAGAAAAAAAAAAGGTTGCAAGATATAACTGATAACAATTAAGTGGTGGCCCCTGTGACCCCCAAGCCAATAACAGCAGCAATCCCACGCAATCAGTGAACCCATGTTACATTCACACGACTTGGGGGCCTCTCGTCACCATCTCAGGAGCACCGCTGCTGCTACCATCCTCACCACCACCACCACCACCACCACCATCGCCGCCGCTGCTACTAGTTACATACTGTACACGTCGCGACCATGAATTAGGAAGAGCAGTGAAAGAACAGGAAATTAAGAACAACAGTCTACAATGGCGGGGATATGATGGACGCGTTTACCTCAACAGCAAAAAGTAACATTTATGAAGGAGAGAAAAAACTCCATAAAAGGTTGCTTTGACCTCTGACTCGCGCCGGGAATGCAAGAATAAAATGTATAATGATAAAATATCGCTTTGATGCACGACTCAAGTGATATTTCAGGAGGAGAAAGCCGACTCATCAAGTAATTTGGTGGTGGGTAATGAGCGTGCTGCTGCTGCATTCTAAGCAAGGCGGGGAATGCCTCGCCCACACCTACGAGGAGATGAGGAAAGCTGTGCGAGGCTTGATAAGTAAAGAGTGAGGAGCGAGCACCAGCCGGCCACCCACCCACCCACCGACTCACCCTCCAGCCTTCCAACCCACTAGCCCACCAGCCTATCCAGCCCCGCCCCGCCCCGTCCATCCTCCCGTCCCCTCGCTTACACCCCCCAACATACAATTATCCAACGTCGGATTTATTGGGAAAGCAAAATGTATCCATACAAATCTTGGACTTTTCAAGAGGCTCCGGCACTTCGTATTCAGACCTTGTGAAATACGTCTCGAAGCTCACACTTGAGAACGAGTCTAAATCAACATGATAGTCCCGAGAACTCACAAAAATCACAATTAAAGGCCCAAATTAACGAAAGATCTAAAGGCACCTCGACTAAAGGCTGGCAACCCGCAATTTTCACACCAGAATTTATTTGACAAGAATCTTTTGTTCACTTTTTGAAGATGGTACGATTACGTCAGGCGGGATCCAGCCAGGGTGTAATTAGTTAACATTATCGTCTTTCGTCTGCTGCAGGAGGCTGATGGGTCAGCGTCACGTTCTCGTCTCGTCATGCGCACCACGTGTACATACATACATACATGGCATCCTCGACACTTTCCTGCGAGTTTCTTGCCTTACTAGTGGCCAGGTGACAACAGAGAGGAGAAACTTTATCTCAGGATATCAACTTCATTTCCTGTTTGCAATGTGCTGCTTCAGTTTGATCTACATTACTGATTATTTGTAAGAACAAACAATAATTCGTACTTAGAAGTCAGATTATAATCAAAAAGTCAATCTAACTTTCAATTAAATCCGAAATTATAAAAGCTACACATGTACTGCTACTATACACACTCAGCCACCTGACATCAGCTGCAACATTAAGACAGGAAGCTTAGATTATGATTAGCCAAGCCTCCAATTAGCTAAACATAAATAATTGACTTGATTCAATAGAAGTTGAGAGAAAATGTAAGCAATTTCAAGCTTGGCATCCAAAGAAGAATTTTTTAATTTATTTTCTACACTTGACATTTAGGGCTTGAACAACTCCCATCATGAGAAACTGTAAAATTATCAGATATAAAAGTCAAACAAACACAGGTCCTGCCTCGAGGGATGCCACGTGATGAAAGAGACAGACAATCACGACAAAGACGTAAAGGATAAGGAATTGAGTGATTCATTCAACACCAACCATACAAAACAGAAGTAACGTATACATGTTTTAATTATGTTTGCATGCACCTGTAATGCTGTCATGTAGGCTAACCACCAACACCACCACCACCACTATCACCACCACCACCACCACCACCATCACCACCACCATCACCACCACCATCACCACCACCACCACCACTATCACCACCATCAACACCACCACTACCACAACCATCCACAACCATATCACACCCGCCATTACCACAATTACCAACATCATCATCCAATCAAGCATCATTACCAACACCACGAACGAGAGAGAGAGAGAGAGAGAGAGAGAGAGAGAGAGAGAGAGAGAGAGAGAGAGAGAGAGAGAGAGAGAGAGAGAGAGAGAGAGACTGACACACACAGACAGACAGATCCAATAGACACAAATGAAGCACGTGCAACAGAGCCTCAGCCTCGTCAGCAAAGTTGCATCGTTGCCACACATTCGTCAGACTGTTATTGCAGGAAAAATATACTCACACACATTTTTTAGGGTAATTACCTTGTGCTTACGGTCGCCCTGACGCACGTGGGAGTGAGCCTGACGCGGCCTGACAGCGAGGTAGGGGAGATGAGGGTGAGGGCTGACACGGGGGTAAGCTGACACCCCGGGCTGCTCATCCAGACCGGCCGCTGTCCGCTGGCCGCGAGGTGGCCGCCCTCATGCCATCTGACGCCACCTCCGACACGCGACACCCACGAGATGCCTTGCACCTCGTCATGTGTGTGTGTGTGTGTGTGTGTGTGTGTGTGTGTGTGTGTGTGTGTGTGTGTGTGTGTGTGTGTGTGTGTGTGTGTGTGTGTGCGTGTGTGTGTGTATGTGTGTGTGTGTGTGTGTGTGTGTGTGTGTGTGTGTGTGTGTGTGTGTGTGTGTGTGTGTGTGTGTGTGTGTGTGTGTGTGTGTGTGTGTGTGTATTCCTGCTTATTCCGATAGCTGATGCTCACTTCATCGGATAGGTTGTGTGTGCACCTTTTGCCCACCTGATGTTGATGACCGTGTGTGTA
Source organism: Cancer borealis (assembly GCA_036785275.1). NCBI lineage: Eukaryota > Metazoa > Arthropoda > Malacostraca > Decapoda > Cancridae > Cancer > Cancer borealis. Next base: position 24,498 of record JAXIVD010005132.1, on the reverse strand, counting down.
TCCCTTTGTGTGCAGAATGATCCCCAAGCAAACATGTGCATTAGTGCGTGTTGCAGCCTGTGGCCTGTGTGTGTGTGTGTGTGTGTGTGTGTGTGTGTGTGTGTGTGTGTGTGTGTGTGTGTGTGTGTGTGTGTGTGTGTGTGTGTGTGTGTGTGTGTGTGTGTGCTCTTCCTGGTGTGGCGGTACACTTTACGGCTGTGAAATTGCATAAAGCGAGCGCTGTTGTGTTTATGAAGTATAACGAATATTACATGGCTACGTTTTCACTCGGTGTTTCAGTTGGTATTGTAGCTGTTTGCTGTATTACACGTACGTGCACTCTGTAACGTGTGTATACCAACGTACTCCTACCAACATATCTTCTGAGTCTTCTTGTTTTAGCTTTCTTATGTTATCGTTACTGCTCCTCCTCTCTTCTCTTCTCCTATTCCTCTCTACGTTATTCGCAGGAGGCAGGAATCCCACACTTCCTTGTCCATCCCTCCTGCGGGAATATTGAGAGGTAAGTCCTCCCGCACATTCAATTAAAACCATCACTTTCGTCCCAAGTGTTCATAATTTGCACCGGCGGGGGAGACTTGGCTAAATCAAACTTAATTCGTAAATGTCCTTAACCAATGGCAGCTATTTGTGGTGAGTGAAATGACGGTATCAGTTATGTTCTAAAGGGAGAGGGGAAGAGAAGAAGCAGTGTTCTCCCCAAGTGTGTTCAAGGCTCGCAAAACTTTCCTCACTCCACAAGGAAAGACGAAATGTGCTCCTCACAAAGCTGAAAGGAGATCAAGACTACTAACTTTCCTTACCCTAAAAGTCTTATTGGGCTTCACACACACACACACACACACACACACACACACACACACACACACACACACACACACACACACACACACACACACACACACACACACACACACACACACACACACACACACACACACACACACACATAAACGGACATAACAACCATGCTTAATCTAGTGCTGTAGCCTCAACCCTGTAACCTCGGAGTAGCATCCCTCAAGCGACACTTCAGATCATAGTGAGTCGTGTTTCCGTCACATTGTAAAGTGTGACAGATGCTCCTCGTGTTCAGTCCGTGGAAGCAGATCAAGTAGCACTATTCAACGCAATATACTCTACCTGCATCTCGAGTAACCAACCTGAGCCCATTCCAGCCTAGTACACCCCATAATTGTACAGCCCAACTCAGCCCAGCCCAGCCCAGCCCAGCCCAGCCCAGCCAAGCCAAGCCCAGCCCAGCCCAGCCCAGCCCAGCCCAGCCCAGCCTTGCAGCCTCCACCACACCCTGCTCGCTGCCCGCCCTTCTCAAGACACACCATTGCCTGCCTCTTTGGTTCTACACAACTTCCTGCGGCACACTTAATAATGATGCTCCTTCAGCCCACTCATAGCGCTGGTCTGCTCGTTCTGCTTAATAAAGGCGATCCTAAGTGTTATTCTAGGCTGGGTCTTCACTATGATACAGCTGTTGCAGGCTGCCATACAGAGTGGTTCCATAAACAGTAATAATGGCCTACTAAGTTTACCTCAGAACATTATCCGAATGTGCCAAGGATGATATACCAGGGCTGAAGAAGAAACAATTAGAGGTGACGAGGTAAGGAACTGGCCACTCTATGCGGGCTACACACAGAGACTGTTTTCCCACACTGCTCTATACGAAATTACCTTTGTTCTTAAAATTATTGATAACAATTACTGAGAATAGGGATACGTCTATGTTACGCAAGGGGGGGTAATCTACGACCAATATTGAAGAGGGTGCCACGTGGCTCTACTAAATGGGAGACATGAAAAAAAGAACATCGAAAGATGGTGACTGCACGAGTCCTTAGAGGAGTATTTACTTGATAGTAGAGTGACTGTAGGGACATGATGTGGAGGCAGAGGCTGAGGCAGTGACAGGTTGAGGCAGCGACACTAAAATAACGAGTGTGTTGATACCTGTAACACCATCACGACGCACCTCACACC
>JAXIVD010005132.1:7500-12500 GCA_036785275.1 Cancer borealis | reverse complement strand
ACTTCCAGAATGACATTATTTTAAAGTTACTCTCCTTTAAGTAAATCAACTACCACCGCACTTGTTATCGAAGGGACGAAGAGCGAGGCAGATCACTGTGGTATTAAGAGTACTGATAGCGATAAGTTATCAAAAATATGCAAGGACAGGAATAAAAATGTAGACTCTTTTGCCATAGCCATCCCCTTATAGGATTTCATAGGAACAGGCGTCAAAAATATACAAGATAAATTGATGTACATAATTTTTTATTCATATAATTTCATAACAAATGGATTCCTCAGACATTGCCAAAACACGACTTAAAATGTGTATGAAAATTAGACATAAAATTTAGACTCTCCACGTGTTGTATTTCTTATTTTATCAGACACAAATCAATAATTACAAAGAAAGTACAGATATATAACGTGAATATAGTTGAACACTGAAGCTCTAAAAATAACCTTCTTTAAGTCAAACAAATTACAGCATTCTTACAATAACACATTCAACCTTCACGAGGCTTCAATCAAATACAATTCTCCAAAGTGAACAAAAAATATTCTTAATTCCTTCATATCAGTGTATCAAGAGTTGCATTAAGATAACCTGCTCCACCTACTACCTACCACACACCACCACTACTCACCACACACACCACAGTGAGGCTGGGGTGGAGAATGAACAGTGATGCGACTTGAAGAAAGGAAGGAAAGTATTGTCTTGGTGTTCAGTTATGTAAAGTACATGAGTTTTGTAATAAGACGTAACCACCCGGTCTCTTCTGGTGGTGGTGTGGTGGTGTTGTGGTGGTGTGGTGGTTTTGTTGGTGGTGTTGTGGTATTGTGGTGGTGTGAAGAGGTGGTGTAACAAACTCACACCTCTCTATATGTATGCGTGGTTAGTGTGGTATTGTGTGGTGTTGTGTGGTGGTGTGTGTTGGTGAGGTATATGTTGTGGTGTTGTGTGGTGTTGTGTGGAGAGGTGGTGTAACAAACTCACACCTCGCTATGTATGTGTGCGGTTAATGTGGTGTTGTGGTGGTGTGGTGATGGTGTTGTGTGGTGGTGTGGTGTTGTATGGTGTTGTGTGGTGTTGTGTCGTGGTGTAGAGAGGTGGTGTAACAAACTCACACCTCTCCAAGCATGTGCGTGGTGTCGCGTGGTGTTATGTGGTGTTATGTGGTGCTGTGTGGTGTTGTGTGGTGTTGTGTGGTGTTGTGCGGTGTTGTGGTGGGGATATGATGTCGGTGTGTTGTATAGAGAGATGGTGTAACAAACTCATACCTCTCCATGTATGTGCGTGGTTAGTGTGGTGCCGTGTGGTGTTGTGTGGTGTTGTGTGGTGTTGTGTGGTGTTGTGTGGTTTTGTGGTGGTGTGGAGAGGTGGTGTAACAAACTCACACTTCTCCATATATGTGCGTGGTGTCGTGTGTTGGTGTGTGGTATTGTGTGGTGTTGTGTGGTGTTGTGGTGTTGTGTGGTGTTGTGGTGGGGGTGTGATGGTGGTGTGTTGTATGGAGAGGTGGTGTAACAAACTCACACCTCTCTATGTATGTGTGTGGTTAGTGTGTGGTATTGTGTGGTGTTGTGTGGTGGTGTGTGGTGGTGAGGTGTTGTATTGTGTTGTGGTGTGTGGTGGTCCTGTGTTGTGTGGAGAGGTGGTGTAACAAACTCACACCTCTCTATGTATGTGCGTAGTGTTGTATGGTGTTACGTGGTGTTGTGGTGTTGTGAGTTGTTGTGGTGGGTGTCGTGGTGTTGTGTCGTGGTGTGGAAAGGTGGTGTAACAAACTCACACCTCTCCATGTATGTGTGTGGTTAGTGTGTGGTATTGTGTGGTGTTGTATGGTGGTGTGGTGGTGTTGTGTGGTGTTGTGGTGGGGGGGTGATGGTGGTGTGTTGTATGGAGAGGTGGTGTAACAAACTCACACCTCTCTATATATGTGCGTGGTGTTGTATGGTGTTACGTGGTGTTGTGGTGTTGTGAGTTGTTGTGGTGGGTGTCGTGGTGTTGTGTCGTGGTGTGGAAAGGTGGTGTAACAAACTCACACCTCTCCATGTATGTGTGTGGTTAGTGTGTGGTATTGTGTGGTGTTGTATGGTGGTGTGGTGGTGTTGTGTGGTGTTGTGGTGGGGGGGTGATGGTGGTGTGTTGTATGGAGAGGTGGTGTAACAAACTCACACCTCTCTATATATGTGCGTGGTGTTGTATGGTGTTATGTGGTGTTGTGGTGTTGTGAGTTGTTGTGGTGGGTGTCGTGGTGCTGTGTCGTAGTGTGGAAAGGTGGTGTAACAAACTCACACCTCTCCATGTATGTGTGTGGTTAGTGTGTGGTATTGTGTGGTGTTGTATGGTGGTGTGGTGGTGTTGTGTGGTGTTGTGGTGGGGGGGTGATGGTGGTGTGTTGTATGGAGAGGTGGTGTAACAAACTCACACCTCTCTATATATGTGCGTGGTGTTGTATGGTGTTATGTGGTGTTGTGTGGTGTTGTGTGGTGTTGTGTTGTGTTGTGTGGTGTTGTGGTGTCGTGGTATTGTGTCGTGGTGTGGAAAGGTGGTGTAACAAACTCACACCTCTCCATGTATGTGCGTGGTAGTGTGTGGTATTGTGTGGTGTTGTGTGGTGGTGTGTGGTGGTGAGGTGTTGTATGGTGTTGTGGTGTGTGGTGGTCCTATGTTGTGTGGAAAGGCGGTGTAACAAACTCACACCTCTCCATGTATGTGCGTGGTTAGTGTGGTGCTGTGGTGTTGTATGGTGCCGTGTGGTGTTGTGTGGTGTTATGTGGTGTTGTGGTGGTGTGGAGAGGTGGTGTAACAAACTCACACTTCTCCATGTATGTGCGTGGTGTCGTGTGTTGGTGTGTGGGTGTGTGGTGTTGTATGGTGATGGGTTGTTGTGTGGTGTTGTGTGGTGTTGTGTGGTGTTGTGTGGTGTTATGTGGTGTTGTGGTGGTGTGGAGAGGTGGTGTAACAAACTCACACTTCTCCATGTATGTGCGTGGTGTCGTGTGTTGGTGTGTGGTGTTGTATGGTGATGGGGTGTTGTGTGGTGTTGTGTGGTGTTGTGTGGTGTTGTGTGGTGTCATGTGGTAGAACCCTTCGAAAGCCATAAGATTTAGTATGTATAGAAAGACATAAGTGAAAATCGGGATATCCTTCAGACAAGTACAAAAAAAATAGGAGAGGAAATGTAAAAATATTCAAAATTAAACGAAACCTTCTTGATTCTTTCGTTCTGGAGTTGAGTCTCCAGATGTTTTCATCTACGTGACTGTTTACTATATATTTTCCTTTTTGAGTGTTAATTAATGCATTAAATAATCTATCTGTCAGCTTTACTCTCTTTGGTGAATTCATTAACCCAGAGAAGAATAGCAACGCTCTACTGGATGTGGTGATGGAAGTGTGGTATGGTGCTGGATAAACACTTTCTGGATGACTGTGGTTTGATGTGCAACACAAAGTGTAATCTCAGTCATTCAGGTATTGGATCACTGCCATGGTAGTGTGTTCTTTCCAGTTAGTGTAGAAAGTGTCAAACTTAAAATACTCGTCATCACCAACACTTTCCAGGAAGTATGCCGAGTGATGTGAATCCTCTTTGAACTTGGTGAACAATTGTTCAACTTCATCAATTAGCTTGTCAGTTGTTGACGAGGTGAAGTAATCCCAATTTTTTGTAAGCATATACACCTGAGTCTGAAGAAGGATGAGAGACTGTTGCAATAATTCCAGCAAGTTGCAACTACTGAGAAAAAAATTTCAGAAATCCGTTACGACTCATCGTAACTCTGCAACTCTTGAGTAATAATTCAAATACAAATAACAAACTTTTTGAACACACTCGTCTTGAAAGACGCTTCCTCCTCGTCTCCATAATGTTCCAGGGCTCGTCGCTCACAGTGGTCTGGAATGGCTCTTCTGAGCTGGGAGGTTTTTGCCCAAACGCCGTTATCATTAAGAGAATGACAGATCTTAGTGTCGGAGTGGCAGCTGGCGCTCCACACAGCTGCTACTGACGTCAGTAACACTTCCATTCTGCCTCGGGGCCTCACTGCATGTGTCCGACGCCCTTCACGAGCCAAGTCAAGGCATCTCTGCTGTAGCTGCTTGCGTCATAACAACAACACCAACAACAACATGGATCAAAACAAGAAGGTGAATCACACGCCCAAATCGAGGTTTCACAGCTACCTGCCCTTGCTGTGATCTTGAGAGTCTTATAATATTTTTTTCCCATGATTTTATGACACTTTTCCTTCCGCTTCAAAAATCTTACACCTGACCTCTATTTATACCATCCAAAAAAACTTCCCTTACTGTTAGAAGCAAAAACAGGTCTGTTCTCTGGAGACCACACCGACCAACACAACGCCTGCATCCCCACACACAAGTACTTGCCTCTTCACTCTCCCTTACGCTGTCTCCTTGGGGCTTATCTTCCCCATCACAGCGCTTGCCAGATGCCTCCCTGCGCCCCCGACCCTCCTCCACCTTAACACAGCCCTCCTTCACCCCTATCCACCCTCCAACCAAGGAGCCCCAGAACGCCTCCTCCATCCCCTCCTTGAAAGAAAAAATATATAATATAGATGTACGTAAAAATTCTTCTTAATAAATCACCTAAAGGGAAAAGTCTTGCCTCGGCTCCATACCTCTTACTCTAGAAATCCCTCCCTCCCTCCCTCTCTCTCCCTCTCTCCCTCTCCCTCTCGCCTTCCCACATCTTCCCTCATCGCCCTCCGTTTCCCCAGCACGGCAGCATCTTTCAGTCCCACCCAAGGGAATTTCCCCCTCCCCTTCAGCAAAGCTCTCCCCCCTCCCACTCCCTGGAACCATTACCAACTAACGACACTCATTATCACAGCTGTGTCAAACCTCTCTTTATAAACTTACCCACACCACCATACACGAAGGAGTAGGGATGGGTTGGGGGTGGAATAGGAATAGGGAGGCCGCCATGACTAGGGGGTGGTTGGGGTTGGGGGGGTGGGTGGGGTCCGGTGAGGTTGGGT
>JAXIVD010005131.1:17500-27500 GCA_036785275.1 Cancer borealis | reverse complement strand
TTGTCACCGTTTTCTCTAATGCTTTGACAGAGAAAAAGAGAGAGAGATAGTAACCAATATATATTCTAGATTGTACAGTAATCAGACCAACTTAACATTGTATCCAAATGCTCTTGTAGTTATAACCTATTGTTTTATTTTCTCATTTTTATAATGTCTTATTAAGAGAGGCCAGTAAGGATGTTGTCATAGAGGAGGTGACCATTAACGGTGTAAAAGGCAGACTATTAAGGTTGATGATTACAGTCGATTTAACGGATCCTGATTTAACGGACTTCATATTCAACGAACTCTGTCCTCTGGCGGACAATCAACCCAAATCCGGACTTAAGTACGTTAGTGTAAAAGAAAGTCCGGTAGGTGGCAGGCATGTAAGTAAAAGTCCGTGAGGATTAACCAAGCAACGGACCTTTTACACTAACGGCCAGGGTTCCCTCCTCATTAGTCCGTTAAATTGAGCGCATTAGAAGTCCGTAAGGATTAACCAAGCAACGGACTTTTTACATTAACGGACAGGGTTCCTTTCGCATTACTCCGTTGAATCAAGGGTCGACTGTACTTGTATGACAAGACAGCACGCATTTGGCTTCAAGGTGCACTCTCTTCTGAGGAAACTTTTGATTTGGGCACTCCACAAGAAGACACAATTCACAGACAGGGAGTGGTTACTGTCCCCCTTGAACAAGGGGATGGGAGTGTGTAATGTGTGGAAGGTCATAGTCTTTCCCATACTCTACGAGCTCTGACCTCTTTCAAGAAGAGTAATAGCTGACAGTCCTCCAGACCATGGTGGGTGATACATGAACCTGACTTTGGTTACTCTACAGAACATGTACGTACCTGAGACTCAGAATGTTTCCTTTATCCATCTCAATCCCACAAGGTGGTGGATGGTTCAGCTGGGGTGGCACTGCAAGGGACAGAGGGTGGTGTAGATCATTTATGGTAAGAACAAGTAATATGCATAAATAACTTACTGAAGGCACTTAAATATTTGTATAAAACAAAGTGACTTCATCATGACAGGATTGAAAAACTGTACTCATAACAATACACTAAATAATATCACCTGAATCAGAAAAGATTAATCAATGACAATAATAGTCTGCAATAAGGTTTCATTTCTTAAACACAAACATTATGTATCTCTGGTCACAATAAAGTGAAGGTGAAAAACCTAACTTTTGTTTAAATAAATATAAAAAGCTTATATAACCGAACCAGATCACCCCAACGACGCAGCCCTAACCTAAACTAAACTTACCCAGCGGAGAATATGGCCACCCAGACCACCCCAACCTAACCTTACCTAAGCTAAACTCACGTAATAACCTCTTGAATGGGAGGCAAGCCCCTAGACTCCCACAACCTAACCTAAACTGAACTGAAGTAATGACCTCTTAAGGAGTCTGTATACGAAATAAGATGTCTGCAATTCGTCCAACTTCCTACTCTTGGTCATAGAGAACATTTGATAGCTTCTAAATTAACCTAGGTAAAGTTTTGGAAGACGACCCAGTCTGTTTTTTGGACAAAGCAATTTTTTCCTGATAGATTTTTATGTGTTTTGAATATATCTGATGTTTGTTTGTTATGCAATGCATTTTTTTTCCCCAAAGTAAAAATTGCCACAAAAAAATGAAATTAATTCAAAACCATCAAAATCAATAAGAAAACAAATATTTTAAGTAAACCTAAGCAAACCTAATTAAACCCAACCTAACCTAAGCAAACATAATCAAACCTAACCTAACCTATCTGAACAAGTATCTGAGGTTGAATTTGCAGTGCATTATAAAGATAACGAGATATCGAGTGGGTCATCTTACGAATCTTTACCTGATTTGGCTTAAGAAGGTTAGATTTAGTTAGGTTAGTCTTACTTAGGTTTCCTTAGGTTAGATTAGTTTTAATTAGGTTTGCTTATGTTTACTGAAAGAAATTTTTCTCCAATTGATTTTGATGGTTTTGAATTAATCTGACTTTTTTGTGGCAATTTTCACCTTGAGGAAAAAAAAATTTGGCATAACAAACAAACATCAGATTAATTCAAAACACATCAAAATCTATCAGAAAAAAATTACTTTGTCAAAAAAACAGACTGGGTCGTCTTACGAATCTTTACCTGAACCTAACATAACATAACCTAAATTAACCAAAACCCTAACCTACATTGACAAATATCAGAACCTTGTTAAAACGAAACTAAACTTTACTTTTCGAAGAGATCTCACAAAAAACATTGAATATCTCACAAACTAAGAATTTGCAACGGAATTTGGATTAAGAGAACCTTTAAAATGCAACAGGTAATGCAAAAGCACAACCCTGAATTTTCTAGAGCATTCTGATGAAGATGTAAATTAATACTGGTTAGGTTACGTTAGGTTATGGTTAGATTAGGTTTGGTTAGGTATGGTTTGGCTCGGTTAGGTTCGGTTAGGCTCGCTTTTTATATTTCATTACCCAAAAGTTAGGCATTTTACTTTAGATTATTTTCCTGATTGTCATATTATAGCCTGAATCTAGGTAAATTTCTCGAAGTCAATTGCTCGACAGTAAATTGCTCAAGAAATAATTTCTCAAACTATCAATTGCTCGTCAGTAAATTGCTTAAGAAAATAACCTAACCTAACCAAAATAAAAATTTATCCATTCTTGATTCTAACTTTTCAATTAATAATAATAGTTATTATTTTATGAATTTTATGTTTTCATATTGTTTTCTAAGTGGCAATAGAAGGATTACGTTACCCAGAAAGTGATCACAGCATTATACATCCTTCTTGGCAACTCACCATCTGAGTATTCATATTAAATTTTTGTTGTAATTTACTTAAAAAATAATGTCTTTTTAGGTAAACATGATAGAAAACCAAGAAAATTTATTGACTTGTAAAATACAATAGATTAGATCTTAGATTATAAACAAACATTCAAGACATAAACCCATATACATCAATGAATACAAGTATGTAGAAAACTATGTACGTACTGCACTGTGACTTCACTGTGTAAAAAATGAAAATGAAAGTAGTTGAGGAATAATATGGAGATAACATTATTGTCGTGTCCCGAGGTTATTACTTACATGTCAGATATAATTAAGGTGTTTCCCTATCAAGTCTGTTATTTTATATCACCTCTGTCTGTATGTATACAGTTAGGTACAGTAGGTGTTGTGTTATCAATAGTCTGGTTTTAGGGCGTTTCTTGACCATCTGTTGTAGGACCAATTCCTGATTACCGAGATGGCGATATTAAACTGTCTTACTTCACCATATATACGAATGTATTGACTTTACTGTCTTAATTACTTATTCTACAACTTCAAAAGACCTTAGTACATTGTTCCTGGGTGAACCTCAGTCTCTGACAGATCAGAAACTTAGCTTAAACGTCTCCGACAGTGGAAAGGCTAAAATGTAAACAAACAATCTTGATCATGATGATCTCATAGTCTCAGTCCAAGACCTATTACAAGATCTAAGATGAATAAAAAATCCAAGATTCCTAAAGTATTGCTACATGTAGAAATAGGGCTTATTTTTTACAAAATAAAGTATAATGAATGTTTAGATTCTCAGTGCGGTACGATACGTTTTTCCCTCCCTCCCATACTCGTTTTCTCTGCTCACGGACTCTCAAGTGACGTTTAAAGAAACACTTGGGTTCGCGCGATTTCCCTTTAAATTCACTTCATCGGAGGGTTTAAATTCCTAATGGTTCTTTAACCTGACTCATTTCTCTCGCGCGCAGAGTGATGTTTAAAGGGCCACACTCGAGGTCGCGCGATCTTTTAAATTCATGGATTCTTTATGTTTTGACGCTTCATTATTATTATTATTATTAATTTTTTTTATCTTCAGCCATTACTCTCTAACATATTTTTATTTACGTTCCCTCAACTTAATAGGAGAGAAGAATAGCATCCCACCTTGCACCAAGTAACAGTATGGCTGCTACTATTACTACTACTACTACTACTACTACTATTACTACTGCTTCTACTACTACTACTACTACTACTACTACTACTACTACTACTACTACTACTACTACTACTACTACTACTACTGCCTAGTTCTCCAATGATAATAGAGGGTAGCCAACTAGGTGAGTAAACCAGGTGAATCTACACTTATGTCATGTACGTTAGGACCACTTGAGACAGACACTCGATGACAGTTTAGTGATTGGTTGCATTGCAGTGCATTGGTTTTCATTCCCGTCAATGGGTTTTCATTGCCATATATGAAACATAGATAATGATTCTTAAATAAGTTTAATTAACTTCGTGAATATCTTGTAGAATGAAAAAAATAAAATTTAAAGGAAAATATTTAGACGCTTACAATACATTACACAAGTCTTTTCATAGTAGAAGTAGTAGTAGTAGTAGTAGTAGTAGTAGTAGTAGTAGTAGTAGTAGTAGTAGTAGTAGTAGTAGTAGTAGTAATAGTAGTAATAATAGTAATAGTAGTAGTAGTAGTAGTAGTAGTAGTAGTAGTAGTAGTAGTAGTAGTAGTAGTAGTAGTAGTAGTAGCAGTTCACTATGACATGGTTGATGAGCCTCATAGTGAAAGTATAGAAAGATTGACTGTTTGAAGGAGGCAGACCAGCAGTTCTAGCCTCGTCTTAATGGGATTAACATTTATTTACCTTACTTCACATCTCAAATATACGAGTGAAATGAGTAGAATTAAATAAGATACCGTTTGTGCATTCTTCCCTAACTTGGCCGCTACGTAACAAACGCTCATTACAGTAACATTTATCCACTTGATTAAAGAAGAAAAAAAAGCCAACAGGAGAATTATTTGTCCATCACTTGTCTCCATTGTATATTTTGCGTTGTGGCAGAGGAAAATCAATAAGAAATGATAAATGTAAATATCGTTTATTGTGTAGACATTAATAAGTAGCAATCAGCGAAAGGCAACATCCTTGGGCAACACCTATTGAGACACTAGCAGTTTTCGCCTCCCACCAATCACATATGTGGCTGACGCTTACCACCTCACCTCGTACACCATTATAGCACACAAGGGATAAGATAAGTCCATCAAATGCTCCTCAAACTCTCGAAGTGGAAGAGTGTCGTTGAATGTGTGGTCAAGTCGAGTTTGAGTGACTAAGGGCCGTATTCTTAAATCAAACTTATATTACCACACTTCTCGCTCATCCCAAAAGAATACAAGAGCCATGGCGTGCAACAGTGTTATTGCCAAACTGCCACAAGAAACCTCTGCCTCTTCGCTAGACACGAGCAACTAGGACTGGTTTCGGTCATCTGGGTAAGTACCACACTCTTCACACAACACACAAACACAAGTTTTTTCGACACTGAGAAATGGCTATTAGGCAGTCATTTATCTCCTTCTAGCTGGAGAAAACACAACACTCACTCCATGAAGGCCGTGTGTGAATACCAGGTCCAGGCCATGACCTATTTCAAGAGCTCGGGACTGTTTGACTAGGCAGCTTGATGAACACAAACCACCTCACTGATTCACTTGGTGCATCACTACTCTACCTGGATGGTAAGTACAGATTGTGATCATGTCATTCTGAAGCAATAGCAAAGGAGCCATGAGGTCAAGATGTACCTTGAAACTAACTCAATAAGTAATTTCATGCACTCACCCACGTATAATTTGTTCTCTTTTGCGACATAATTTTCTTGTGCAAGCTTTTCGTTCTAGAGTTATGAATTTGTACAGAATAAAAGAGTTGTCAGTCTCAGGCTGCTGCTTTGTCTGGACAGGAATACAGATGTGACAAACCAGATCAAGATATAGGATAGCTGTTACTATGCACGGACATTTAACCCTTGAATATGTGTTAAGTAGGCTTGGGAATTGTGTCTCAGCGTACTAAGATTTTGTATATCTAATTATTGATTGACTTTATTCACTTTTTCATAACTCAAATCATGTCTTTTCATGCGAAACATAATCTAGCTATATTGCTAAGTTAACAAAGATAAGTTAAATAATGTACTGCCAAACCAACATTAGTCAAGATGATGAGGCGTTACAAGGATCTCTGAAGCCGTAAGCATAGTAGGGGCTGCCAAGGGGAGGAGTGTCTTGTAGGTGATAATACAGGGAACATTTCCGTTAGAAAGACAGTGAGATCTGGAAAGTCAAATACAGACTAGAGCAATAAGTCTAAAACTGAACCTCGAGAAGGAAGAACAGTGAAAGGTCTGCCCATGTCTTGCTTATTCCTAACATTAAATTGTTCTTTCTTTTATGGCACTGCTGCTTGTATGTACTTTTTCCATATTAACATATTTGTGTGTTCAATAATAAGGTGTCAGCACAAAATGGCATGCATTGGGGCTCGTATATCATTGGCTCAGAGAACAAAACAACCTGGTGGGTGATCACTGTACGTCATTCCTTTTATGTCTTCGCCCGTGCATCCTCTTTGTATAAATTTAAATTGTAAAACCAGCGTGAGACCTTTCACATTCTCACTCTTATATTAATGATGCACTTGTGACGGAGATCAGCATGTAGTCTTCATGGGAAGTCGCAACTCGACAGACATTTTTAGGCTATTGGAGCTAGCCCCCAACACGGGAATTTTGGTTATTAGACCCTCTTTGCCTCCACGAACATAGGCTTTATAAGTGTATCTCGTCAATCTGTCGCAGTACCTATAGTAACATAACTTTTGCAATCCAATAACACCAGCATTTCACATAATTAATTTGTATATGCAGACATCCTTTCTGTCTTATTATTGTAAAGAGGAAGTAGGAAGGTATTATTTCAATCGCTTAGTAAAGTGGTTACATTCTTACAGAGAAGTAAATTATATAGCCTCTCAAATACTTTTTTAGGGGGTGGTTTGGGGGTTGGGGAGGGAGAAACATATTATAATGGAAAGGTTTACTCCATATTCTATACGCGTTCATTCTTCATTAGAATAAAACTCTCCTCCAAGGGTCGGTCTGTCTACCACGTAAGGCCACTGACAGTTCAGGGTTTAAAAGGGAAAAGCACGTTCCCATCAGTAACGTTGGCTCGTGGTGGCTGTGGTCCTGCTTGGCTCTGTCTTGAACGAGTACTCTGAACCCTTGTAGTCGCTAGGTTTGTACTGCGTGTTGGTGTAGTGGATCTCTGGCATGTTGAGCTGTTTGGTCCAGTGGTTAGTCCAGTAGAGTTCGCCCGGCGGAGGTCTCATTTTCTCCACCTCCCGACACACGAACACACAGTAGATTAACGAGCCGAAGAGCACCATGAAGCCGAAGATAAGCATACATAGACCGATGTACCTGAGGAAGTAGCAAATTATATTGTCGCTATCTATATTTGTCCTTTTTTTAACGTTGACATAGTTTCATTTAGGTCAAAGGCTGCACAACAAGTAGAAAAAAAGAACTACCAGTTTGCTAAGAAAATTAATAATACTGTATATGAAGTATCAAGTGAGGAAAATTTAATTATTTTCTTAATGTGATTAGTTATCAGCGTCTATTGGGTCCCTCTATTGTCAATCAATGTAAAAAAAAAAAAAAAAAAAAAAAAAAAAAAAAAAATATATATATATATATATATATATATATATATATATATATATATATATATATATATATATATATATATATATACCGAAATCAATGCAAATAAGAAAAAATTCAGTCAACAATGCATTATACCAAAGTTTATCGAAATTACCAATGTACAAAATAAATAGATAAAAACATTTAACCATCAACTACATTAATTAAAGACACTCAACTGACAATCACAATGCCCAATAGCCACACTTAAGTATGATAGGCAGCTGAAGCACGCACCAGACGAAGGCGGGGTCGTAGAGCTGCAGCACCACCACGAAGCCCAGGGTGATAAGCAGCAGCCCCAAGTTCAGCAGTATCATCAGGCAACACACGCTGCGAGTGTTAGGGCAGCAGGGGTGCGGCGCCGTCATCGTCTCCATCACCAGCTTGCCGCCCCTCGTCGTCTTGGTCTTCACGCTCACCTTGTCGCTGGGATACGTGTATTGGCTGCGGGATAGGTATGGTTAGGGCAGGAAAGATGAATACTGATAGGGGCAAGAAGGATAACGCCGGGGAGGCAGAGGCATCGTTAAGGCTTAAGGAAATGGCAAGGGGAGAAATAATATATACACATGTCCAACAAGAAAAGGAGAAAACGATGAAGAAATATATATACCAAGAACATCCCTCCCCCAACACACACACACACACACACACACACACACACACACACACACACACACACACACACACACACACACACACACACACACACACACACACACATTGCCACACCTGATCTGAGATTGAGGTCTGGGCAAGCGTGTGGTGGCATAAATTTCCGAGGCAGCCCGGGACGCCGCCCGCCGCTCCTCCTCCAGCTGCGGGTTGACCACTGCCTCGTTCCTGACGGTGAACTCGCTCTCGGCACGGTCACTGGGGGCGCGGTCTTCCTCCAAGCCAGGATTGTAATATACCTGAGGGTGAAGACGAACATAATGAAACCTTGGCGATAAAGAAGATAGACGTTCAGACAGACAGACAGACAGACAGACAGACACACTGGACTACGTAATGACAATAATGAAAGGAACAGCGCCTCAAATTGCTGTCAATGATTACAGTTACTATAAAGAATCTCTAGTTGTAAAAGGATTTTAAGTAAGAAAGTGACTGGCCTTTTCACAAACACCGGTGAACAGTAAAACAAAATGACACCGTGTGATCCGCCTTTCAGTCACACGGATCGGTGGTCACTTTCTCTCTTCACTTGATGACGCTGTAGCCTAACTCTCCTTTCACTGGATGTCACTGCGTCATGGCCCTCTCCTTATGATTACTGGTATGTCGTTGTTACTGTAGTTGTTTTTTCTCAATTAATGAACTTTAAATACACGTTAGTTTTGAGGGTGTTGAATATTATCCAAATAAATAATTGTATTACATTGTGTACCTTTCATACATTTAATTACCTCTTCAAAGCTTTCGAATCAGTTTTACCTGAAGTTTGAATGAAAAGTTTGCAGCTCGTTATGCGCTAATCATGTGAATTTCCTGTTTTTGCTTCAGGTCGTGTCTTTTAAGGGGACCAGAATCACTATCACCGCCGCTAAAAGGCTTTGATGTCAAGTATTGAGAATGTTGGATTGATCTTGTGATTTTATTAATCTACATTCCACTCGATTTATCTAAATATTTTTTCATGTAAATATGTCATCGGCATATTTCGTTTGAACGTTTCTAAAACCTACGTTATTTAGTACCTTAAAATAAAAATAAAATTTGGAGTACATGAATATATCTATTGTTTCCATTTCTTTCGGGCTAGAGTCCGGCCCCTTCACTGTCCTTTGAGCTGGTCTGACCTTACTGCATACCAACCGGTCTCCCAGGACGCAAGAATCTCTTTTTGTTCTTATTTTGTTTCTCTTTACCAAACAAAAGAACGCGAGCAAAACAACAGCAACGTCATCGTTTTATTGTTGCTGGGATGTTCTTGCGGCCTGTTTATTTTGTTTTTATTTCTTAGTTGCAGAATTACTCGCATCACCCTGCTATTAGATGTTCCACAGAAAAAAAGAACTAACCATGTAAGTGGCAGAAGAATGTCAACTGGAATCCACCTCGTGTTGTTCCTTTACCACAAATAAGTAACTTGATGCAGTTCGCTCAGGGAAAACATTAGCCAAGTATGAAGGCATATAAGTCGAAGGTGACGGGGGTTCGATACCCTTTTGTTATCTTTCTTACTTACGTTGTTATGAAAAGGTGGTAAGTCAGGATTATTACGAAATTATGTAAGTATCAAGTAACTTGACATTTTCATTCTTTTATATTTTTATCTCCATCGCCCCTCCGGTAAAATCCCGTATTCTATTCAATTGAGATGCTGCAATCGCTTCTTAAGAAAATAACAGATCTAGGCGACTCTGATTCACGTATTGCAACAATGAACATGGATGATAATAGACGAAGTGCAAGACA
>JAXIVD010005131.1:5000-15000 GCA_036785275.1 Cancer borealis | reverse complement strand
ACACACACACACACACATGACGTCAACATTATTATTTATCAAGCAAATGAGTGTCAGGGAAAATTTCTAAATATCTTGAGGGAATTGATAAAGATATGTAACCCTGAGGCAGATGTAGCGGATGCGGGTGTGGGCAGCTTGACGTGGCTGCCAGGTGACGTCATTTTTTTTCTTCTCTCTCTCTCTCTCTCTCTCTCTCTCTCTCTCTCTCTCTCTCTCTCTCTCTCTCTCTCTCTCTCTCTCTCTCTCTCTCTCTCTCTCTCTCTCTCTCTCTCTCTCTCTCTCTCTCTCTCTTTCTTTTTCTCTCTTCCTCGATGGTTCAGTAACATTTCAACAACAAAAATAAATTCAACAGTTCTTCAATAGGAGTCCTGCAGCGCCACCTTCGGGTATTCCTAACCTCACTCCAATCCTTGAACGCAGGACGTGGTTTTTCGCCGACACAACAATGGAACGTGAAATTAAAGTGATATCCCGTGAAAGCTTCCGTGTTTTCTGCGATGCTCTGAAAGCCGGAAGGATCGTGGAAACAATGGAGTGTGGCAGGGAGTCTTCCTGGCCCTGCGGGTGTGTACACGTGCCTTGTCACCACCAGCTTTCCCGTTCTTTATATTCAGATGAGGCATAATGTATGGGAGAGTATCACGCTCTCTTCCTTTCTCCTCCTTGGATGAACGTGGCTCATTCCTTATATCACTAACATTCATTACCAAATTTGAAACTACTACATAGTCGGATAGGACGGAGAGTAATGTAGTATCCTTTCTCTCAAAAAAATAAAAAATAAAAAATAAATCTGCATGCATTAGGACGAGAAATTGATGAGGAAGCTTGAAGGGTTAAACGTGTATCCCTTAGGAGTACGCATAACAGTTTGGAAGCTTTGTCTTGCGCTGATTACTCCTCAGCAGGGCGGCGGCTGCGTCTACGGGGTGGAGGTGAGGAATCAGAAAGCAGCAGCGGAAATGGACCCAGTAATTATGGTTTTGAAGGTCAAGGGGAAATGCGCGAGCGGCAGTGTATGTGTGTATAGGTGTTTGTATATATATATGTGTGTGTGTGTGTGTGTGTGTGTGTGTGTGTGTTGTGTGTGTGTGTGTGTGTGTGTGTGTGTGTGTGTGTGTGTGTGTGTGTGTGTGTGTGTGTGTGTGTGTGTGTGTGTGTGTGTGTGTGTGTGTGTGTGCCCAGCTAGGGGGTAGGGATGTACAGTTACGCGGTGGGATCCTTCTTAACCTTAGCAGCAGCGAGGATGCTGATGGTAGGTAGCGTAGCCTGCAGCGGATACACACACTCGAAAACAGACATACAAAAAAGACTAAGAAGAAGGTCTGTAATAATATACTCCCCGTTATGCAATACTACTGTGGTGTGCTGTAATTAACTACCATTGCGGAGTACAAAGACTAATTATGTACTCCCTGCTATGCAATACTATACCATGGTGTGATGTACTTAACAATCTAGGTGTGTATGTTAAAAGTGGTGTCTCTTCATTGTGCGATGCTGAGGAGGGAGAGAAAAGTGTTTGTGTTCGCTGCTGCTGGAGGCGGCGTACTATGTGTGTGTGTGTGTGTGTGTGGTGTGTGTGTGTGTGTGTGTGTGTGTGTGTGTGTGTGTGTGTGTGTGTGTGTGTGTGTGTGTGTGTGTGTGTGTGTGTGTGTGTGTGTGTGTGTGTGTGTGTGTGGTGTGTGGAAATAGCAATAGAGTGGAGGTGTTTTTTACGTTCTTTTTTTAATGTTTACCCTTGGCCAGCTTGCATTAACTGTAAAAAATAATAGACAAATAGAATGGACATGGGCAAGTGACACCGGGAAAAGTTGTTTGCTTAGCATTACTATCTATGAAAAACACAACGTGATGACGCGTTCTTCCCACACGTAACTACAGAGAGATTTACAACTACGTATATCAGGCATACGTATTACGGAGGTGGATTCTCGTCCTACTTATGAATTGACAGTTTCTAATTACTTATACGTGATACTGTAACTTAATAACCTTCATGTGGCTCTTCTTTACGAAATTCTTCATAATGACACTAAAATTTCAAACCTCTTCCTATGCATTACGGGTTTTGATTACAATATTCAGTTGCAAGAGTGTTGGTGAGCTATAAAATATTCCGGTGAACCATCCTCTATATCACCCCTCAGCTGTGTTCCTCACCCACTTTACTTTAAACATCACAAAATAATCTAAGAATATACATCATCATAACTTTAGGCGGAGTTGTATAAGAACTCAATTACTTAAGACAAGCATGTGACGAAAAAAACAGATGAATGCAAACGAGAACAAGGTGGTGGGCGTGTACCCATTATTATGTCACTATCGTCCTTGGCTGCCCACGCCAGGGAGGAGCCGGCCGCCAGCCTTGTGCCCTTATCTCCCGCCCACACCCTCTTCCCTACACTTGCTGCCGCTGCCGTGGTCGTGTAGCCTACGTACACAACCCTAAACGTTCCTTTTTCGACATTCACGGAAGTGGTTACGTCCATAGATTGAATCACGTGCAGTGTGAAGGATAGAGAGAAGAAACAAATCATAATAGGGAGTTTAGGAGTAAATTATGGAGTGTTAGCACTTAATAAAGTCATTTTCAAGGGCCGCAGCTGAGACCAGACCTCCAGGAAAACAGCGGCTGAAATGAACTAATGATAGGTAGTGTATAGCTGCCTATAATGTCTTCTTAACAGCTCTGCTGAACCGCTACCTTGATCCTTTTCACTTTTCGTCCTTCATTCTTACTCATACATATTTTTTGGGCCACGGTTACCATAGCACCTGTAGCCTGTGTTTCCTGTACGGCTGGTTAGTGAGTCGGCAGCACAGGTGACGTTAGCGTGAATGGCTCCCCAGCTTGAAGGCCGCGTGGGTCGCACTGTAGGATACGTTGCGAGTTCTATCCTGGCTCACGGCAGCTTCTTGGTGAAAAGGGTAGCGCTCTCTCGTTAACCCAGGCAGTGCTATATAGTCTATAGCTACAGTGTATAAGGGATTCTTTTAATCACTATAGAATACGTAAATCTTTAGAACTGAATGGAAGGGATATCAGATATAAGCATTACCACCACTTCTGTACTCTTCCCTTACCCGTTATTTACACACATAGGGGATAGAAATGAGGGATGCAAAGTTGAGGGCATCAGAATATAGCCTCTAACAAAATACCGTTTCATAAGGACACAGACGGAAGGGTTATTGAGAAGAAAAAAAAGTTGTCCTTGTGATCCCATTAAAACACACCGTTACTTCCTTACTGTGTCTCTAATGGACTGTGATTGGGTGGGGTGAAACTCACAAGCAACTCACAAGCAACTCACAAGCAACTCACAAGCACACTTCATTGTTATAAGAGATCGATCACCTGCCAGCGTCATTATGGTTCCCTCCACCTTACGCATGAGGGCAAGGAAGAAGGGGAACGAAATGGCAAGGACGAAGACATAGGAGGAGTAAAAGGGGTAACGTGTTGTTTTTGTTTGGTGGTATTAAGAGAGAGAGAGAGAGAGAGAGAGAGAGAGAGAGAGAGAGAGAGAGAGAGAGAGAGAGAGAGAGAGAGAGAGAGAGAGAGAGAGAGAGAGAGAGAGAGAGAGAGAGAGAGAGAGGAGAGAGAGAGAGAGAGAGAGAGAGAGAGAAGTAGTAGTAGTAGTAATAATAGTAGTAGTAGTAGAATGGAGGTTCAAGCCACCAGACGAGTGGACTAAAAAGGGAAAAGGAGGAAGGCAGCGATGAATATGAAACTAGACAGAATAATTGTAATGAAACACTTTCGCCCTTCAGAAACTCCTTGAAAGCATGGCAGTGTGTGTGTGTGTGTGTGTGTGTGTGTGTGTGTGTGTGTGTGTGTGTGTGTGTGTGTGTGTGTGTGTGTGTGTGTGTGTGTGTGTGTGTGTGTGTGTGTGTGTGTGTGTGTGTGTAGTGGAAGGAACTGACCATACCACTTTGTACTTCACACACACACACACACACACACACACACATGCACACACACACACACACACCCCCACACACACACACACACACACACACACACACACACACACACACACACACACACACACACACACACACACACACACACACACACACACACACACACACACACTACTACTACTACTACTACTACTACTACTACTACTACTACTACTACTACTACTACTACTACTGCTGCTCTTTTGCTTAGTGTGGCAGGGTGTATGGGAGGGAGGCAGCCTGGAAGGTCGCATAGTGGCACATACAGATGGAGGAGGAGGAGTATGAACAGGTGGTTGGGGAGGGAAGCGGGGAAGTTGTTTACACCAACATGGAGGAAGAGGCGTGGCGGGTGCGAGTGTAAAACAACGTAGGGTGGAGGTGGAACAAAGGAACACGTGTCGAGCCTGCACGAAGATAAAGAATTACACGTAACCATGAATACATATCAACAAATTATCAACGGAACGAATGATGGTGTGTGTATGTCCCCCATCCCTCCCCACACACACGTACCGTACACACACACACACACACACACACACACACACACACACACACACACACACACACACACACACACACACACACACACACACACACACACACACACACACACGTACACACACAACCGGTCTTCCTTCACAAGCACTCCCTCCCTTCTCCCACCCCCTTTTAGGCCTTTCCCATGTCCACAAATCCCTTTCTCCTCGTTCCTACAAAACTGCTTACATCAACGGTTATCTAACTCTTGCAATTGATACATAAAGATAACTATAGTTGAAAATGGGCAGCCCACGTAGCAATGTGGGCGTGGATGAGACGCGCCCTCCGCCCACGACCCACCACCAGCAGGACGCAGCAGCAGGTGTCGCCCCTCCTCCCCTCCCGTCATCCCCCCTAACACCACGACTGACGAACACTCTCACGATGGCAATCTTCGCTGACGGTGGCGACTGATTGGAGTAATTGGTTCTGCAGGTGAAAGTAATTAGCCAAAAGTAATGAGATAATGATGTTTGGTTAACCAGCTTCACTTTCGGTGTTAGGGATGAGATGGATGCAAGACAAAATTGTAAATGTTTTTTTTTTTTTACTTCTTCTTAGTGTGGCATAGATAGGGTAAGGTTAAATGTATTTCAATTTTTTTTTTTTATTCAGTGTAGCAATGTACCGTGAGTCACAGGACAATGTTTCTCCTATTTATTCCAGTCCTTTACAAATTGATGAATAGAAATATTAAAATTACACGCCTTTGTATTCTAGAATGGCTTAAATGGAAATTTTCAACGTACTTATTTTTTATCATGTATAAGTATGTAATGTTTTGTTTTGGGTTTTCTTTGTATGATTCTCGTTCAATACGTGTGTGTGTGTGTGTCAGGCCTCTGAAAGGATAACAAGCGGTGACAATGACGTGTCTGGTAATTAATTAACTCACTCTCTCTCTCTCTCTCTCTCTCTCTCTCTCTCTCTCTCTCTCTCTCTCTCTCTCTCTCTCTCTCTCTCTCTCTCTCTCTTTCTCTCTAATTACGTGTGCTGTGGGACATGAAGGATATAATACGTACATGTACACGGCCATAGTATAAGAGTATGTGTGTGTGTGTGTGTGTGTGTGTGTGTGTGTGTGTGTGTGTGTGTGTGTGTGTGTGTGTGTGTGTGTGTGTGTGTGTGTGTGTGTGTGTGTGTGTGTGTGTGTGTTTGCATCCGTGTGTGTGCATGTTCAATAATTTCTCTTCCCACGGTGAATGTAAGACAAAAAAAAAGAAAATCATCACATCACCTTTCTTTCAGTGCCTGATAATCAAATTCTCATTAACAGGTGACTCATTGGTGCATTAGTATAAAGGGAATCCCGTGATTAACGTCCCAGGTGTGAACAATCTCTTAAGTAGGACAGTATCGTTGAGTTGGATGTCAAGGATACAGTTTCTTATACTTCCGCACTAATAAAGAGAAGAAGAAAAAAAAGTTGCAGTTGACAAGTCACCCACCCGCCCAAGGTATCAAGAGCGGCCTTACTTTCGAATATCAACAAGCAATCAGTCCTTTGTCGCGCCCGAGACTCAATGTAATAAAAGATCAATTATAAACGTACAGCGTGTGACTCCAGCAGGTCGTGGGGTGAGGGTGCATGGAGACATCTTATTGACCTTGTAATATATATAGTTGGACTTTCCTTCTGTTTTCTGTTTTGGGAATGGTACCAATGTTTATTTTGATATATCTGTGCTGGTCTTTCCATGCGAATAAAATGAAGGTGAGGTAACATAAGATGAGGTGACTATTACAAACGCGACATCTTCTGAGACGCGATGCTCTAACCTCTGTCATGAAGGCCGCCGCCGACGCCCACGAGTGAGAGTTTTCTTGTATCTCCGTCAGTTTCCTGGAAGCACCGCAATAATATGGCTGTAAGGTTAAAAGCGTCGGAATACAGCCAGCCAGCCTTTCACATTACTCATCTTTTCACGCTGTGTTAGGAAGATCGTGTTGCTTGTAACTTTATAACGAGGACAAGTTCCCTATCTCAAGTTTCATCCCTCATCCCTGGCTTCTCCTTGACGTGAAGCTGAGGTAGTGGCTGTGAGTGCGTTGATTAGTATGACATTCCAAGGACAACGACCGACTCTCCGGGTACTCCAGGAAAAGATTCTAACAAAAGAAGGATAACAACATGCAATTCCTCTTTCTTTTCTTTCACTCTTTTCCTATACCTCTTCCTCTTCTTTTTCTTTCTCCTTCACTTACTTCGACTACTACTTCCATTTATGCTGCTATGCTAATTCTTCTGATAATTAATAACGATGATGAAAATAATAATAATGATAATAATAATAATGATAGTAATAATAATGCCAATGATAATGGTAATAATTTCTTACACTGGAAGGGAGCGTGGGCGTCTGGCGGTGGGATGCCCTGCTTCACGATTCTGCTTGTGGAGGCTTCGGGAGGAGCAGGTGTGGTGTCCAGGTAAGCGGGGACGCAGGATAACCCGAGGACGTGTCCCTCGAGCCCCAGCGACCAAGGGTTCCTTTCCCCGCCACGCCTGTTGTCCGCTGCGTCTTGGGAATACTAACACCCTCACTTTCACTCTCTTCTGCCCCAAGGCGATCACCACTCCGTTTCTTCTTTATCACCCTCGCTTCAGTCAGATGTGCATATCTCGGCGAGGCCTACTGCCGCTTGACTGAAGAGATCGACTAGTACAAGAAAATACCGAGCTGACGCCATGCGCGCCCTTACCGTCTCACTCCCCCACAGACACTAAGCAAGGTGACTGTGGCATTGAAGTTACTATGTTTGGGTCTCTTTCGAAAAGCTGCAACACCACTCCTACAGCCTTTCTTTCTTAGCCAATGAAAAGCGTGGTTTGGCAAGAAGTACGATCTCATTGGTCGTCTGAAGTGTACGTTCAGCTGCAACATAAAGGCGATGTTGTAGTACTCACTGCAGCTTCCATTTAAAAGCCTATCTAAACCATTGTGGAAACAGATGTAAAGATAATTTGTTGGTTAATGTATGTAGGGGAGTTGTATTGTTTTGGTGCCAGGTGAAGTGAAGTAGATAAGAGCAGGTGGCGCGAACTGGCAGCGGTAGAGGGGCGGGATTAGGAATGCCAAAGGGCGTAATCCACGATGATAGTAGTGAAGGTAGGTGGTGGTAGTGGTGGTGATGGTGATGATGATTGCTGGTACTTGTAGGTGGAATAGTACAAATACTGATGGTGGTGATGATGGGTGGTGATGGTTGTGGTGGTGGTGGTGGTGGTGATGATTGTTGGTAATTGTAGGTGGTATAGTATTTTGCTCGTGTATTCGTTTTTTCTTTTTCTTTTTACTTCTCTGTCATTGATTTTCGTGAGTATAAAGAACAACCAGCAACGCGTTCATTTATTAATCAACTCTTCCTCACACTTTTTTTTTTCACCTCTCCTTCTTTCTGCAACACTCCTGGCCAATATAAACAAAGAGAATATGTTCCTCCGAGGATGTTCCAACGAGCTCTCTATATCCATATACATAAGAGTGACCCTTATCTTAATGCAGCAGCAGTGTTGAAGGTCATGGGAAGGCGATGTAAGCCACAAGAGTGTTCAAACAGACTCCACCATCCTCGGCCCCTTTGTGGTAAAATGAAAAGATATGTTATCTTTTCACCGAGCTATTTCGTATATTTGAGAAGTATCTGTGTCATGAAAAAATATTTATTTACTAAATAGACACAAAAAAACAAAAGAAAGGTGTCACTGAAACTAAACAAGTAATTAGAAAATGTGTATTATCTACTGATTGATAATTTGATAAGGAGCATCCAATAATCTTTCATCAATGTTGGTGGAAGATTAATTCCACCATAATGATTTTTGTTATTTTAAAAAGAAAGTTATTCTATTTTTAGAAATAAAAAATTCCAATGCAATGACCTGAGACATCGCTATAAGTATTACATTATAGGTATGCACAACATACTTTCAAATTATACAATTCCTTTGGCAAATAAACAGTTTTCATTCGCACTAGACTAATAGTCGAAACTAATCTTTGGGTCGATACTGGCTGGCAATTCCCGATCTGGCAACACTAAACCGTCCTGTCATTCTGTTGTGAGATACCTACACAGGAGGTCGCCTGCTGCTTCCTTTCCATGGCGGGTAAGATTATAAACTGACTCTACAAGATAAACGAGTGATAAGTGAATAATGTTGCCTATAACAAAGTATTTAGGAGTGTTGTGAAGTGTATATTGAGCTACTTAGAATTATATACCTATCAACTAGGGATTTTAAAACTTAATTCATCTCATGACTTGCTGCTTCCATGGTCATTTCCCTTACCTGACACACCTAAAGCATGTTTTTTCTCATGAAGCTTTTACTATCGAGTGGACCTTTCTATTTGTCTTGTTATACTGAAAGTCAAATTAATCGTACACGAGGCTCCACGGGTGATTGCCATGCATTCCTGTCCTGTGAGGAGTTGCAATGAATGTTAATGAACATGGTTAGATATACATGGTGTGTTTCGGTTTGTCATAGTGAGGTCAACAGTACTCTTAAAAAGACTACTGTTGAACTCACTACGATTAACCGAAACAATAACAGTAGGAAAAATATTGTCTTAGTAGATGATTTTTTTCTTAAGTTGAGCAGGATCTGTGTATACATAGGAGTGGGGTCTGAGGGGTGACACTTCACCAAGAAAAAAAGGTTCACAGGCTAATTTTGCAGTGCATGAGTAAAATATGTGTGGTCATGTAATTCTTTTTTGGAGTTCATGGGAACTTTAAACATAAGAATAAACATTCTGGTCAGAAATCTAATGTCTTCCCCTTTGCATCACTGTTGTAATTTTACAGTTTTCTATTTTTGATAAAGCAGATTCAGAGCAGTAACTATGGTATTGTACGTTTCATTGATCGCAACTGCATTCCTTCAAGCCTTGACTGTGTATGTTTCATCCTCCTACCTTAGCAACTCATACTAACTATCTTATCACTTGCCACTCCCTTCACACCTCTACCTTTATAGCTGGCGGGAGAGACGCCTTCTATCCCGGGAGTGGGTGGAATTAGCTTCTCTCCCGGGGTGGTAAGGATGACGTCAACGTACCAGATATATCAGGTACATTTGACGACGTAGTTTTCCCGAGTGGCCACGCTGAAAGTTGTAATAAGTTAACAGAGAATCCGCAAGCACAACAATATCATCATGCACCCATTTTATCCAAAGAGGATTTTTATGTGTGGAAAAAGTAGTTTACATGTATAAGAAATACTAGTATGCTACCAGCTGCCCCAATTAAAGTTGATAAGTGTCACGAGTAGTAAGGACTTCTTGGATTTCCCAGGTGACACAAAACTTATCACTGCGTCTAGAAAACAGCGTTCGAACGATAATTATAAACATTTCTGTAATCTTCGTTCATTCTGTCAGATTCTTCAGCTTAGGTTATGCATGACAGGTCCGTGATGTGAAAGTAAACAATCTCTCTTGTCAACGATAAGCATTAATCTTGTGAGC
>JAXIVD010005131.1:0-2500 GCA_036785275.1 Cancer borealis | reverse complement strand
TTGTTATTGTGTAACGGGCAAGGATATTGCCTCGTCGTTTTTTCTTACATACATTCCACGCGAAACGAAGCTTTTTATTTATGACTACAAATATAGTCTTGGAGACAAAAGTTGTAGATCTTGCGATTACACAGCTATAGCATGAATTATTGTGGTCGGGTGAAAATCAGGGGCGTATATTCAGGATTCTAGGACCAAAGTACGTATGGAAATAGTTCGTATGTATAAAGTTCATACGCAATTGTTCGTAAGCAAATGTTCGTAAGGGATAAAGTTCGTTTGAAAAAAGTACGTACCAAAAAGGTCGTACGCTAAAGTTTGTATGCAGATATTCGTATGGTACGTATGTATATATGTAAAATATTCATAACGACCTAACCTAACTTAACCGATCCTAACGCGTACGAACATTTTTCTAACGAACATTGGCACGACGAACATTTAACCTTACGATTTTTTTTCCATTACGATTTTTTTCCATTACGAACTTTTGACATGACGAACTTTATACCTTACGTACTTTATCCTGACGTACTTTAGACAAACGAACTTTATCCTACGAATTATTGCCATACGAACTTTTTCTATACGAACTTTTGTCCGGAATCCTATATTCAGGGTGTGCTAGGTGTGCGCCGCACATCCTCAGCCAGAGAGAGAAATGCATGATAGTTATAAATAAATTCAGCAGTAAGTAAGAAACGATATTTTTCTTATTGTTTTTAGCCCTGTTATAATATTTTGCATTATAGGTGTTCTGTAGAAGCACTGCACACCCAATAATCAATTGTATCATTATGTAGCATAGCGCGTACGGTGGAGTGGGAGGGCACACTGTTCAACTGTTGAAAATATGGAGCTGGGTGTGCGGCTCTAGCAATTCTCACTGCTTATGTTCGTTTTTGCTGCGGAAATTTTATATTGGCTAGAAGGTATAAAGTGTCTTTGCCATTCATTATATGGACATAATTAAGACTTGCAGAAATTATAATATAGTATCTATTATGAAACCAAATGTTATTAAGTCACTCAATCAAAAATAAAGATTGAATGCAACCTAAGTCATGGACTCTCCTACCGATGAAACAACGGAAGTTGAGTTGTCAAGTAACCCAAGTTATACTAATTTACTAACAGTTTCATTGACACCAGTGTCGAGGGAGCACGTGCATTTCCCTTGGCTAGATAGATGACAGAAGTTGTAATTATTATTGTGTTGCGGTGTGTTTGCATCTTAATGATGGCGTTACCATGGCGATGAGAAAAGAGGGGAGATGGGGTAAATGTGACATTCACTCCGATCTGCCGGCGGAGGGATACTAGAGACAGCCTCCTGCTGCAACGCTGGTATTCTTAAAAATATCTTTCCCTTGAAAAGCGGCTACGCTGGTATAGACGGTATTTGTGATTATGTGACTGGTATTAAAGTGGCTCATATAACTGTGGTGTAATAGTGGCTGATAAGACAGTGTTACAGGGGGTGGACACATGTGGTGTTGTAGTGTTGTGGTAACCTGTGACTGTGGCCGTGGTAGAGTCTCCGTGAGTTGTGACAGTGACATTGAGGATTGTTGTGAGGTGCCAGGTGCCACATTATTACACCACCAGGGAAATGTGTTGATGGGAGCCATTTGAGGCTGAGTGGCCTCAGTTTGCTCTTCATAGAAAAGAACTTGGTGACTAAAGTTAAACAGAGAGGCTCTTTCTATGATGCAGTCATGAACAAGTTTATATAAAAAACACGAAGAATAAAATTGAATTATAAGTAATCAGGTATGTCAACCACTCAACTGTGTAATTTAGGTGGTAAGCTTAGCTAATCAAAATTAATAAATTTAATTATTCTAAATTTACACATAAAATTTGCTTTATTTTCCAACTAACAGTATGAATAACTATAAAATTGTAATTAGACACACACACACACACACACACACACACACACACACACACACACACACACACACACACACACACACACACACACACACACACACACACACACACACACACACACACACACACACACATACACACACACACACACACACACACACACACACACACACACACACACACACACACACACACACACACACACACACACACACACACACACACACACACACACACACACACACACACACACACACATCAGTAATTAGATATATGTTAGTTATGGACAGAATCACTGTTCAGCACACCCAGTGACAGAAACCATACGTCAATGGTGAAAACAATAGTACATGGTACTCAAAAAATGGCATTTGGCTTACAGAAACGATGATATACAGTGTGAATAAATTTGTAGATCTCGCGATAGTCAAATGGGATTTTTTTGTTGTTGGAGGTGCGTGCTAGAAGCGCAAACCCGTTTGTTTTTTGGTCCATCTATAAACACACGTGTGTGAACTTTTTACATCTCGGTTATGTCTCATGTCATAAGATAACTATTATATTGTACTAATGTTAATTGTGTCCTGTGCATGATACAGCATAT
>JAXIVD010005130.1:0-30000 GCA_036785275.1 Cancer borealis | reverse complement strand
CTTTGAGGCTTTATAAACATACTCATTAAGTAATAATCCTCTCTCTCGCTCTCTCTCTCTCTCTTTCCCCCCGTGGCACCTGGACACTCAAGCACTCCGCCACTTACACTAAGACACACGCCTGCCATTAGAGTGCCTGCCACACGCTCAAGCAAATCACCCCCCGTGGCTGGCAGAGCTTACTAGTCAGGCAGCAATGAGACTATACACCAACACGTCCTTAAACCATCATAATACCACAGAGAGAGAGAGAGAGAGAGAGAGAGAGAGAGAGAGAGAGAGAGAGAGAGAGAGAGAGAGAGAGAGAGAGAGAGAGAGAGAGAGAGAGAGAGAAAGCCTGGCTGGGTGAGTGGCCCTGGTGACGTCACAATGGCTCGGGTGGCCAATGAAGTCGCGCTCTCTGCATCCATTGACGTCATGGAACATTACATCCACGCTAATAGGGCCGGTGACCAAGCCCGGTCCTGGCCCCTACGTGCAAGTTGACGTTCCGATCACCTAGCGGGGGGGGGGTTTTATCGGATGGTCACGTAGGTGCTAGGTAGGTTACATGTACTACCACGTAAACATACACCGATTGATAGATTGGAAGACGGGGCGGAACACGGAAGAACATTGGTGGGGCTGGTATGTCCTTTTTTTGTTTTCTTCTTCTTCTCTCTCTCTCTCTCTCTCTCTCTCTCTCTCTCTCTCTCTCTCTCTCTCTCTCTCTCTCTCTCTCTCTCCCTCCCTCTTTCTCTCTCTCTCCGTAGCCAAGGTTAGAGAAGGGATGTTAAATATGAAGGGGGAGTAAATGAAAACGAACAGGCGTAATTAAGGAGCAAAGAGTGTGTGTGAGGAGGAGGATAGCCTACAGTTGTTAAGTGACTATAAGGAGGGTGTTACTGATAAATAGGAGTGTGATGGGGGAATGCCAGGGGGGACAGGGATGCTAAGGGATGAGGGGAGATGGTAGGAAGTGATAGGATAGGAGTGGTGTGAGATAAGGACAGGTAGTGCCACAGGGTGTGTGCTTGAGGGCAGGGGAGTGTTAAGGTATTAGGTAAGGTGTGTGTGTGTGTGTGTGTGTGTGTGTGTGTGTGTGTGTGTGTGTGTGTGTGTGTGTGTGTGTGTGTGTGTGTGTGTGTGTGTGTGCGTACCTGCTAAGACATAAAATGCCTTTTATAGGTTTTCTTTCAAAAAAAAATTTTTTTTATTGGCCCTTCGCTCCATGAATCTCTCTCTCTCTCTCTCTCTCTCTCTCTCTCTCTCTCTCTCTCTCTCTCTCTCTCTCCCTCTCTCTCTCTCTGGTCACCTATATACCCCCCTCCCCTCCTTTCTCATACCTGGATCTGCCCCACTCATCCGTCCCACACATCTTTCATAATGCCCTTCCCTTGACAGCCCGCCAGACAAGACAGCCCACCCACCCCGTCCCTTCCGTACCTACAACGCACACATCGAATCAGCACATCCTCTCTTACCCACAAAACACTCCCATGAATAAAAAAAAAAAAAAAACAATACTATATTATTGTTCTCATGTTTCAATCCGTTAATTATGCTTAATTACATATAAAGTGACACATATTTTCATACCGAGGGATGTGTGTGTGTGTGTGTGTGTGTGTGTGTGTGTGTGTGTGTGTGTGTGTGTGTGTGTGTGTGTGTTTGAGATGGTTATTGTTATAGTTTGGTGTGTGTTAGTCGCTAATATTCCAATTGAACGAGGTTTCATAATCAGTGTTAAGATTTTTTTTCCATATTCTACATGGCCCCCTAAAAAAATAGCCTGGTTATTGGTGGGTCATTGCCAACCACTTTATTATCTAATAAAAAGCTGATCCTATGGTGAACGTGGGTCTCTCTCTCTCTCTCTCTCTCTCTCTCTCTCTCTCTCTCTCTCTCTCTCACACACACAGTTGTATTTTCGTGTTCATTTTCCTCTTCTGCCTCACTCAACCTTCCATTATAAAGTAAAATGAAACACCACATCATCTATTCTCGGACAGACCACTGTACACACACACACACACACACACACACACACACACACACACACACACACACACACACACACACACACACCTAAATGTCCCCAAGTTCCTCTCTCCGCCTCACCCTTCCGCCTGCATGCACGGGAGTTAATGAGGAAATGCTTAGTAGAGGTCCAGCAGGTGCCCCGCTGGTTCTCCTGTGACTGGTGGACACAAGTATAGTCAGTGTGCAAGTAGACTCAACCACCACGAAGGCCATGAAGACACCGACGGGTCACACCATGCCCAGTCTAATTAACCACACTGATCGTGCCTAAACACATATCATCAGTGTGTACCCAGCAATAATTGTTATTTGCCTTACCACGGACTAATTTTTCTTCAAACAGATCCAGTTAAATTGTATATTCTTGTATGTAATAATGTAGACTCTTGTCCTATAACACTGACTATTACTCAACGTGAAATATTAGACACTCTACGTATATTTCATTCACTTTGCCACACTGATTTACAATGTGCTATATCTAGGCAGTTTTTCCACGTATAAAACCAACAAGGTCAAGAGCAGGACTGAGTAGCAGCCGTGTATAGATGGGATAGACTGTCTTTTATTTCAATCGACTGGGTATGTCCGGTCCCGTGGCTCAGACAAATTAGTGAGCCCCCTTGAGTGCATCCGGCGCCGTGGCAGCAGATTCACCGTGACCTTGCCGTGTGAAAGACTGCATAGTAATCTTGAGTCGACTATAGTTTACGGTGCCGTGCGATGGCCTAAACACATATTTAAGATAACGAACATTTAAATTTCTCCCCCGAATAATGGATCCTCAACACTACACTAACCAGCAATTAAAGTCTCGCGCGTCACCACGTCGACCAACAGTCAAAACCATCTATCAGTATTCCCAAGCAGTGACGTCAAGCCCACCGATCCACATGCGCAACGGGGAAAAGCGAAAAAGTTACAAGGTCACTAAGATTGAGTAACGCGAGAAGCAAATTTACCATGAGGATAACGAGGCGCGGGAAGTGGAGGGGCATCAACCAGCTTCATCCTAACACCACCACCACCACCATCACATCTCCACTCATACACGGATGCGCAAACGTTCATCCACAAAGAGGAGGGAACTCATCCTCGATTCACCCCCGCCACCCATAGCCATGTAGATACTAGCTAACGAGTTCCACTGAAAGGCGTTACGTAATTTTAGAACCTATATAAAGGGTTCCGTCCCCAGCAACTTAGGTGTGAGGCGGAATATTAAGGTGGAGGGCTGGGGGTTGTGGGCGGGGAAGTCCACGTGGGCCTTTATCATCCATTCTGTCTATAATGTTCTTTGTGTATAGTTGCGTGGGTGTGATGCTCTTAATTAAGCTGAACTGACGTCTTAACAGCACTTAATAACCACGTCAACTGTTCATGAAGAAGCACCCCCTAGCGGCAGTAACAAAATAATGACTCAGTGCATTACAACGCAGGGAAAACACAACTGCAAGGAAAATGACCTTCATCCTTCCATTAAATAAAGAGGTGGTTCAGAGTCACTGCATCACCCCCTTCAAACAACTCCTGCCGGGGCCAAACACTGGCAGTATTCACGCCCTCTAGTGGAAGCACACAGTACCTTCTCCAATAGGTAACACAATAAGGTTCTCTGGAAGTATTCGATCCAATGATGATAAACCATCCGTGGGTACGTACGGTCCTGTTTTACTGGATCCGGGGATGACTGCCACAGAAAACGTAAACTAAATAACCGAAACCAAGTGTCACACGGACATACTTAAATATCAGAGCCCGGGTATGGTACTGTACATGCTGCCTGCTTCAAGTTTAAGGTGAAATGAAGGTGTGTGTTTACTGAAAATACGCAACGAACTGAACCTTCCTCAAGATGACAGGTACTACAAACGTTATCAGTGCGCCGGTCACCTTCCCTCGCCTCACTGCCAAGGGTTTACCTACACAACACAACACAACACACCTATACACGAGGCCACGCTCACAACACAACCCGTCCAAATCATTATGCTAGTTTACAGTAACCTTCTAACTTTCATTATAACACAGAAATGCCAAAGAGCATCCACGTAACAAAGCGTAATGTTGTTATTATTGTTGTTTACACACACTAACCTCACTCCCTCTACCTCACCCTTCAGTCCTATACCAGTAAACATGCCAACCGTACCTAACTCAATTAATCTATACCAGTAATAAAGAGCACGTTATGTTTGCAAAGTGAGCCAGTCGCCCTCCCCCTCACCCTCTTACACAACACCTGCTGCATCAGTATGGGAGGCAAGCGTTGAGGACCAAAGAATCCTAGGCTTTGGCTACACAACACCCGAATTATCACTTCCATCACTCCACCACACCATCAAAACTGGAATAATCTATAATACCTTCCTTTGTTTTCGTTCAGTTTCAAGTCATCTGATACTCTTTCCAAGCCACTCTGGTAACTCAACTGATCTACTATTTTCACTTTCTTCTCTCTCTCTCTCTCTCTCTCTCTCTCTCTCTCTCTCTCTCTCTCTCTCTCTCTCTCTCTCTCTCTCTCTCTCTCTCTCTCTCTCTCTCTCTCTCCGTCCCTAGTTAGCTTCTACGAGATGGAAAAAAAAGATATGTACAATAGGTTAGTAAATAAGTCTAGCCTCGTAATATGCGTCTAATTATTTCATTTTCTGTCAAATTATTTAGTGCATATTGATGTGTGTGTGTGTGTGTGTGTGTGTGTGTGTGTGTGTGTGTGTGTGTGTGTGTGTGTGTGTGTGTGTGTGTGTCGTACATGATGAAAGCCTTAAATAAGTTCCGCAATAATTTCATACTTCAGTTTTTATCCTAATAATTTTGTAATATTTCTTTTTTTTTTCCTTCTATTAATAATTTCGTAGATTCATAAATTCAACACCACATTTTTTTCCTTCCAATAATTTCCCAGAACTAACCCTTTCCTCGCTTTTTTTTTTGTATGTATTTATCTATTTATTAATTTATTTTGCCTCTACGTCCTACCTACGTGTGCTATCCTCTCAATACAACATGAAGGCGGTAAAAAAAAAAAAATAACTACACACAGGATTACAAACAGTGCCTCACCATCCTCTTGAATAGTGTTACGAATATGATTAAAAAAATAAATCAATCAACATGGAACATTTGATATGTTTAGCATCCTGCAATTTTTTTTTTTTTTTTTGTATTGCTGTCTTGTAAGCATCGAACAATTTATAACTATAGTTTCAGAATTTTATACTTTTGACGTTTCCAAGTGGAGAAAAGAAAAAAAAAACTACATTAACTACACACAGAGAGAGAGAGAGAGAGAGAGAGAGAGAGAGAGAGAGAGAGAGAGAGAGAGAGAGAGAGAGAGAATGGAATGGTAGGAGGAAAATTTAAAACTCTACGCACCTCACCTTCCCTACGTGCTATGCAAGTTACATTGTATAGTACACCCTCAAACGAAAGAAAATGGAGGCTGAACTATTATTTTCAGGAGAGACCAAATCACTTCCTTGAACGTAGTCAATTATACACCGATCTACATCCACTGGCTGGCAAAATGAAAAATAACATTAGCAAAGTAGTAGTAGTAGTAGTAGTAGTCGCATCAGAAACTTGCATAAACCTTACTTCCAATACAATAACAGAAAGCCAAACAGATTTCAAACAGGTTGACAAAAACACTAACTAACATACAAGAGATTAAAAGTGAGATAAAAAAAAGTGAGAAAAATGAGTCCCCTCGACTAGATTTCCAGAATGATACTCGCTGACCTGACACTATACAAGCCTCACAAGGAAACACACGCCCCTGGCATGGACAAACACACACACACACACACACACACACACACACACACACACACACACACACACATAAAGGAAACCGCTCCCTAACACATGATTATTCCATGCAGTTCGGTCCACTTTCCTGCCGACACACAATTTGCAGTGGGCTGTAATTAACGATATACAAAAATATGACATTTACTTAGTTGAAGTTCATCAGCCAGATAACTAAGAGTATTTAAGTTATTTGTATAAGATGCCATTGAATTCCTTAATCAACTCTGTTTAATAGTTTTGCATTGTCTGAAAATTTTGATATTCTGTAAGCAATACCTTTGTTGATGACGTTGATATATATTATAAAAAGAATTGGACCTAATACCTAGCCCTGAGGAACACCAGTATCTGCATTGACTCAGTCTAAGGAATTACCATCTATTACAACTTGCTGTTTATAATCCAATTGTCAGTGTTCAATCCACCTGTTGAGGTTACCCATCATACCTTGAGCTTATATTTTAATGATGAAGCACCTGTCAGGATGTTGATCAAAAGCTTTCCGGTAAAAGCCAAGTAAGTTTGTGAGGCATGACAGTGTGTTTCTAAATCCATGTAAGTTTATATAATTGTGTTGGAGGGCGTTCTCTCTACTTTCTTCTACGTATTTGTTTGTGTTTCTTAAGATGAGGCAACCCTACTACAGCTAAATACTCGTCTTGATTGTATAATGGAAATATTGAAGTCTCTCGGCATAGCTATCGTCATCCATTTAGTTGAAGGTCACTTCCATGTTAGTGAACAGTCTAAATGCATCCCTGACTGTACTTTAAATATACTTATCTGTTGATAGGTCATTTTATGTTATCACTCATGTCTCTCTTATCTTTAGCTTTATCACTTATCTTTTGCATTGTCCTGTACTTTCGTACTTTCATTTGGATGTATTTTCATTTAATTCTATTTAATACACAATTTTTTTTTAGTAATCAATCTAATTATCCAAAATTGGTTTCACACAGCTGTACACTTTTTCCAAGTATTACTGCAGTTCTTTACAGCAGCCAAAAATTTTAATTTGCTCATCAATCTAGCTTTGTTTATGAACAAGTTGATACATTGTTACCTACAGGGCTTCCCAACCCCTGATATCAGACTCAATTAAGGTATTTAAGTAGTCGTACTCTGCTAATTTGTCATCCATTCATCATTAACTGACGCAATTGTGAAAAAATACAAGGATGGGTAAGTAGGTCATCTTTTTATAGTAAGGTTACTTTGAACAAATTTATATTTTCTAGGTAATAAAATTCCATAAAGCGATAGCACATACAGTACAGAGTCTCCTAATCACTAAATGTAATCAAATATTAGCAAATTTGAAGTGGTTTCGAGTTGCATTTAAAGAAAGACAAGAAAAAACTACCTGAATCCAAGGCACATTTACCATTTAGTATCTGCCAATACTCAATGTAACTATCAATCAATGGGTTCAAGTCCCTGAATGCTCTTAGTCCAGTGCCTCTACATGCATCAGAGAGCTCAAACATTGCCACTATAACCAAGATTCCATAAAGCAGAACAGTATTATTCATAAAGAGAAGATAATCAACTAATCATAAATAGAGGAGACAAGTTTTGAAGCACTAAGAAGATTACTTACAACAATGCTGGCTTTGTTTTATATCAGCAATATATTTGTGAAATTTCAAACACAAATGTATCATCTAGCCAATGCTATACCGTGTGTTCATGTAAATAAAGTAAATAGATTCAGTGTTATATTTTATAATACTGATGTTCTCTTCCATGGGGAAGTGGTGGTCTAGTGGCTAGCGGCTGGGCATACCAGCTCAGGGTTAGTGTTCAAGCCCCGGCATGTGCTGGCGGCTTTTCATTGGTAATACCGCCAAGTGGCCTAAGATCATCCACATGCTGCCATAACACTATCCTCGACGGGACTGCAAAGCTATATGCACGAGGAGCTTCCGCTGGCAGCATGAGCCTCTCTATATGAAACGAGGCGTCACTTAAAAAATCTAACCTGCGCCTCCAATGAGCCTACCAGTGCCACGAGTTAAAAAAAAAAGACAAACTCCAACAACTGCAAGCTAACTTCAGGTGAACAAAAATAAACCCTCTATTATTGCCCTACAAGAAGTTTGAGAGAATGCTAGTTCAGTAACACATTGATGGATATGAAATTGTTGAAAATCTTTTATCCTTATTAATGTAGAAGATAGATGATTGCTTATATACATTATAAATAATATATCTTACAGCGAGATACGTATGGAACAGCAATATTGTGAATACATGTGCATCAAAGTGGAAAGTTTGAATGAGACCATATTAATGTGACAAGTAATAAATTATTGAAAGTGATGCAGGAAATAAACAGGCAAGACATTGAATAATATTGGTGGACTTTCACCTGCCAAACATTAACTGGGAAAATTGTACTACAACAGCAGGAAGTGACAATATGGAGTAGAAATTCATTAAAACAGTGAGGGACTGCTTCCGGTAAATTTCTAGTTTCACCCAACTAACGATTTTCTGATGCGTCTTATGTTTATCTAACCTAACCTAACCAAAGCACTACATGTATCACCCGCAAAACATAAGAAAATTGTTGGTTGGGTGAAACTGGAAATTGTCCCTGCTTTCTGACACAGCATATTAAGGAAATTACAACACATAGAAGGGAGACAAGGGTTAGACACAATACTTAGCAGTGAGGAAGAAATTGTGGAGGATATAAAAGTAGACAGTCTCATTGGACGGAGTGATCATGTTAGTTAGTATAACCTTCACGTGCGACACTCCAATTGACGAGCAGACATGTAGGAACAAAATATACATGTGTGAGCAGACTATGAAATGCTGAGAAATAAACTAAACAGTAACAGGTAGGAGTTTTTACCCTTACTCCTTCACCTCTTCTGGCATCATTAACGTAAACCAGCAAGGCTAAGAGAGCAGTAGTTAAGGTAAGTAGAGGCACGTCTGTCCCCGCCCTCCTTCTGTGTTGGTTAAGCCTTACCTTCGTTTCTCCTTGGTGGCAGTCCGGGATTCCTTCTTACTTCGCTTGCCCTGAGGCATCCTGGCCGTGCTCTCAGACGCAGGGTATTTTGTAACCACCACGAGTCACGTGATACACACACAGTAGACGGTAATAACAACACAGTACACAATAATAACAACACAGTACTCTGGCTTACGCCACCTGCAATGCCACTGTTTTGCTGTGACGTCACATTTTACACCCTCTACGACAATATGGCTTTATAGAGGTCATCAAAATTATTGCTTATTGTAACTATATATATTTCTTATTTTTCTCAATAACTTATTTATACATAGCTTGCTTTATTGCTTCAGTTTATTATTTATAATATTTTTTTAAAGATAGCCAAGAGTTTATATTTGAGTTTACAGCCACAACATTGCCTTGATTTTTCACGCACAAAAAAGACAACCCATTTTTATAGTAACTAATGATGATATTGTACACTAGATGTATACTAATTCGTAGAGTAGGCCTTAACTATGTCATAAAATCATACAAAAAAATCGTGTTAAAGTAGAAATAAACATGGGAAGCTACTGAGTATACTTAATATCTAATCATCCAATTCATAATATAAAATAATTAGGTATTTTTTATTAATTTATTCTTTATTCCTAATCTTTATTTTCCATTAACTGTGATGCCAAAATATATGATAAATGTATGAACGATGCTTCTTGCGTGTGTGTCGTCCATGTTTGTTTGGGTCAGTGGTAAGCAAGCCTCCCTCCTCCCGAATATTTCCGCGCCTGTTACTCTGTTACTGTCACTTGTCGTACAACCTAACACACCGCGTCTTACTCTAAAACCTCCAAGGAATACACCGGTACAGTTATTAATATGGAGAGCCAGCACGGTATGAGATGAAGGACGTTATAAAGAATGCTGGCTGCCCACCTAGCGTCTGTATGTAGCCAGCCGAGATATTTTTGGTCTGGTTGAGTGTAATAGCAGTGCCATGACTTATAGAACCTCGTGAAACAAATGCAACACAACCAGTTATCTCACCAAGTCACCAGCACAGTCAGTCACCATTTGTCATTCATTAGTTGAGGTGTTATATGTATCAGGTACCGTGAGATGCGATTAATTTGCATTATCAACCAACCAAGCAACAAAGTTTCTGGTGATTTAGTACTAAGTCAATTGAACTCACCCTTTACTTCTGGTGCTAATGTTTCGTTTCCAAGTTGCACCTTCCCAGTAATCTTTCGGCACCCGTGGGATGTCAGCACTTCTAAACTATTTATAACTACATATAATGCCACCTAATAATGTCATAACCAGCCAGTAGATACAGTGTGAATGGTTTGGAAGCAAGACTAGTTGATGTCAATGTCAGGGTTCATGTGAAGAGAAGATTATTACTTGACATAATGCAGATATCACTTGGTGGCATAAACAAATATTCAGAGTAACTGTGAGGCGAGTCGATACTCTGCACATGTGTGCACTTATCATTGATAACTTTAGTGCACATATGACAGCCCTCTACTTTTTGCATTTTTTGAAATCGTCATCATATATGCAGATGACTATTGGAAGGGAAATACTCACGTGTAAACCTATTACGTATCAATTGCTATGTACTCTTGATCTGTGTGGATCATTTAGTGATGACAATTTTGTGTGTTACTTAAGAAATTATTAATTTTAGCACTATGAATTATGTTTTCAATGCTAGACATAGGAATTCAAGACTGTTGTGTTCCCAAGGTCTGTTATTTCAACAAACTACAAAATATTTATTTAAAGTGCATCACATCCATTGCCATTCTGTTGAAAAGTTTGGTAAACACATCTATGTATTTCCAGGCATTGTCCCCAGTCTTCCCATAACCTTTTGAAATGCACAAGGATTATATAAGAATATGAAAATATTTAAAGTGAAAATTTATTGTTTCAGCTTTATCTGACAGGCAGTGTTGAGTGTTGATATCTAATGTAACAGTAAATAGAAAAGTTGCCAAAGCTGAAGTTTCCAAGTGTGCTAGCAAAGTGTAAAGCAGAAATTGCATAGATCCCTATTAATGGATCTTTGAAAGTCTGTGGCATTCATCTGAAAATATACAAAATATCTATCCATGCATGAAAAGGCATATAAAAATGGTAGTGCATGAAAATCAAGTGGAGTGGTGATACACAAAAGTACAAAGCCAGAGTGCAGCCAACACAATGAGTAAATCAAAGGAAAGCAAGATGGACTCCCGCTCCCTGGAGAAACGTCTCTCTGTGGTGAGGGAGACTTCCGAGGACATCCAATCATTGTCTCGGTGGTGTCTGCAGCACAAGAACCACCTGCATTCAATTATACAAGCATGGTCCAGATCAGTTCGGAAATGTGAGTACTATTTACCATATCATTCTTGGTGCATGCAAGGGTATGACAGAGGATGGTGAATAGATGTATGAACAAAGTGACAATAGAGAGAAAGGTGTTGTAAAAGCAAATGGAAATGTGTGAGATGAGAATGCATAGATAGGTTTTGAAATATGCCAACAAAACTTAGGTTGAGTGTAGGCATTTCATTAGTAAGTTAGCTTGGAAGGGGAAGTGTTAGAAGATTAGAGATAAGAAAGTGATGATCCAGCTCACAAAGGAAAATGAAGTTAAGATTGAATAAGGAAAAGACACTAAGATAATAGTTTATTAATCTGAATAGCAGCAGACTCGCACTTATTTGTATTAGCAGACTATTCACACTATGGAAGACAACCTGAATTACTGTGAATGTGTAGGGCAGGAACTCAGTTTAACGTGACTAGATTTAATGATTAAATAATCAGTACCCATAATAATTATTTTTCATGGACATTGTGTTAATTTAAAGCGACTCAATCATATATAATAGTAGTTAAATCTGGCACCAATTCCTATTCTCAGTTGAATTTACACTCAAACTACAGTTCCCATGAAACTATATGGCTCACATGCACTTTTGTGTGTGTGATGAGGGTGGAAGGTTGCTGAAGGGAGAAACAATGGGGGAAGCACATGCATATAACTACATATCTTGGTTCAATTCTGTGCCAGTGTGGAAGGTGAGACGAGAGGAAGGGTTGCACAAGGATGGAAAGAGGTGGGATCCCTAGAGTGTATAATTAAAGAAAGGACAGTAAGCACGGAAGTGAAAGAGGGACTGCATGATGGAATAGTCATACGAACAATCCCTTATGCAAGTTAGACATGGGTGTGGAAGGAAAGTCAAAGATTAGGGACGCAAACCATTGATATGAGTTATACTTGAGAAAAGCCTGTAGTGGAAGGAGAATGGATGGT
The DNA here is from genome assembly GCA_036785275.1 of Cancer borealis. Taxonomy (NCBI): domain Eukaryota; kingdom Metazoa; phylum Arthropoda; class Malacostraca; order Decapoda; family Cancridae; genus Cancer; species Cancer borealis. The sequence goes on along the minus strand of JAXIVD010005130.1, from coordinate 17,872 downwards.
GAAAGTAATGAAAGTGTGTATAACAATTATGGTTTGTCTAATAAAGGTGAAGGAATGGAATATGAAGGGATTACAAAGGTCAAACACAGTGTCCTTAGATCAGGGGCTCCCAAACTTTTTCAGCTTGTTACCCAATTTAACATTAGACGTGCTACCCCTTTCACAAAATGTTAATATTGATGTATATGGCTATATTAAAACACTAGATATATTTTCTTTTGTCACCCCTCTATTACCCCCAAAAAACTGTTATATTACCCTCAGGATGGGAACCACTGCCTTAGATAGTTTGGCCACAGAAAGAGTGCCAGGGAGGGATATTACAAAGAATGTACGTTAGTAAGGTAGAGGTGGTGGGTGTAAGAGTACGACCCACAGTGAAATGAAAGGACAGAGTGCTAGAGTACATGCAAACAAGGAGAAAAAGGAGATTGGTAGGATTAAAGCATACAAGGAAGGAATATAAGGATAGGAATTAATGGGACTCTATTGTCATGGCCATCCACTGGGGGGTAGTTTCCAGGAACAAGCAGCAGATAGATAGAAAACTCTGCTTCATTTATTCCATGAAGTGTTGATGCATATCTGGGGCACGAGAGGTCATAATGCACTATGCATTTTATGTTCTCAAGTTCAAGGTCAAATATGAATAAAGATTAAAGGAATCCTATAACTCCTGCTGCTGTATTGTTCATAAGACTAACTGGTATGATGTTAAAACACAACAACAACTACTGCAAATTGATTCATACGTCCTTGGAAACTACAATTTACATCTTTTTTATGATTATTATTGATTAGTGCAGTCCAGAATTCAGACTATTAATTATTTTTATTTTGTAATGTTTATTTAGCTATTTATGACACCTCATAATTCCTCTACTGCGCCATACAAAGTGTGGCTGCAGAGGAAGGATGAGGCGTCATATGCATGATGTAAAGAGTAAAGTAAAGATATTCAGAAAAATAGATTGTCTGTAATGTAAAAGTGAGTGCAAATAAGAGCTAAGGTATGAAATTAACTAATAATTTTCAAGAATACAGAATACAATATACTGTCGCCAAGAACATTCGCTGATGTGATACAATTATCGCCATTGTTTTTATTCAATCGCATATGGAGAAAATGGTGAGCGCCAGCGCGAGCCCTGGGGAGGAATTGTGCACTGTTTTGAGACTGTATATGATAGTTGGTAGATTGTTAAATAGAGTGAAAAGATTTTACCTAAATAGCAAAGCATGTATTAGAGTGTAAATGATTGGTTTCTTGTTTCAATGGGATTATGTTAGGAATGTGTAATGTCACCTTGGTTGTTTATTATTTATATGAATGGAGTTGCAAGGAAGGTAAATGCAAGAATGATACGTAGAAATTTGAGTCTGCTGAATGTGGATGGTAGAAAGTGAAATGGGAAAGGTTTAAAAAGCAAGTTTTTTTTTTTTTTAAATTACCCTAGTTAGGCCCTGATGTGGTCTCTCGAATACATTTTCAAACTCAATTGGAAGCAATGCAATACTGAAACCCCTTTACATGCACGGGATATATTCCATAAAGTCATCTCATAGTGTAAAAATGTATAATGTGAATTATTATTAAGATGGGAGGAATAGAGATGTGTTCATGTGGGCTTCATAGATTTGATTTATCTATACAGTGGTGCACCAAGTTTCACATAATTTTGATTCTTGAAGTTGTGTTTCACAGCAACTCCTGAATATTCCACTTTTGCTGAAGAAAATGTTACTGCCAATAGACACTTGATTGTTTATCTCCGTCACTCATCCAATTATACTTATATGGTAACGGCAACAAAATGACTTATTATCACTTGGAGTTAGAGGCATAATTTTGCAGTCAGGGGATGGGAATCAAATGTGATAAGCTTAGTATCTGAGCTCAAAAACAATTGACCTAAATCTCCATAATGAAGCTGCACCAGGACTGTTTTTTGAGCTTCCCTGGGTAAGATGTAATGCTGTAATGGACCAACTTTGTCACCAATCTGTTCAAATAAAACATAAAAGCAATTGATGATTGGATAAAAGTTGTAAGGAAAAAAAGTAAATAAGGTTCCACAATTTTGATGCCTGACAGGGTTGAAATGCATGATTCAGTATGGGTGGAAGGGGACAAGAATAGTTCAGTTAAATTCTGGAATGTGTTGAATGAATGCATAAACAACTTGAAAATAAAGGAAGGTGATTGTGATAGTTGACCTAAATGCAATAGTGGAAGATGGAAGTGTGGATGAATTAGTGTGAAATGGGAAGTAGCCGGACGTAAAGATAATGGAGAGTGGCTGATATAAGTGTGTTGAGCGAGGGCCATTTCTAACAAACACTTTAAAACAATTAATGGGGGTTAGAAAATTTTATAATAACTAATAAATAACAATAGCTAGTAATAATAATAATAATAATAATAATAATAATAATAATAATAATAAGATTAGCAAAGTTTAACTAAATCTAACACTAGGCACGGACAAGAGGAGTATAAGATAAACAAAAGGGATTGGTTGACAATATGACTATGGATTAAAGATTAGAGAAAGATGTGATCGATGGAAATGCTGTGAGTGGGATCAGACCACAATGCTGTACTAATGATGCATATAAACATTGTAAGTCCCGTCTGAGGACAGTATGGCAGCAATTTGGGTAGTCTTTGGCCACTCAGTGGTAATACCAAATACATTAGAGTCATCTAACGCATTTGGATCTAATGAATTCGCATCTAACGACCCTTTTGAAGCTCTACCCCACCTCCAATCTAATGATCCAAAATTCAGATCTTACAGCAATTATTCCGGGCACCCGGGATTGAATTTCAAACTTCCCGCTGATTACTGAATTTTTGCCGCACCCCGGCCTCCCTCCCTCCTCGTCACTCTTAGTGATAGAGATATTAGTATCTATAAACAATTTCCTTCCTTCCTATATATATATAAAAAAGAACAATAATTAAAATACAATATTTATATAGTGTTTAATATTACAGTAATGATAAAATTGAGTCTATATTCGTGTTCTTTATCCTTGAAAACCTATATATATACATTTTCATGAGATTCTGAGTTCTCAAAATTTTCATGAAATTTCCAAGATTTTTTTTAATAACTCAAAAACTATGAGGTTTACTTAAAAGACTTATATAATAGTAGATAAAGAACAGGAGACGCCCGTTCTTTTGAGCTATAGTAGAATAAAATTGGTATATTAGTAACTGAGAAAATAATGTATTAGTTTTTTTGACAACATTTCAACAAAACTTAAATTTCCTACTAAACTATAAGGTATATTTTAAATCTGATTTGACCACTAGATAGACAACATTAAACTTAATATATTAACTTCTATACATTATTGCTGTACGTCAAATATTTTCTAAGTAAAATGACGAAAACACATTCAACCAAATTTACAGGGAAACATTTTGGGCGACAAAATAAAAAATCTATAATTGTTACAGAAACTTGAAAAATAACATAAATAACACACTCAACCCACACACACATCCAAACACACATATAAACACACTCAAACACCCACTTTATACCCTCAAACACACACCCAAACATACCTAAAAACACACTTAAACACCCAAAAAAATTGCACACATACAGTGAAGTCTCATCTAACGTATTTGGATCTAACGAATTCGCATCTAACGATCATTTTGAAGCTCTACTCCACCTCCAATCTAACGATCCAAAATTCAGATCTAACAGCAATTATTCCGGGCACCCGGGATTGAATTTCAAACTTCCTGCTGATTGCTGAATTTTTGCTGCACCCCGGCATCTTTCCCTCCCTCCCCAACCCCCTCCTTCCCTCCTTGTCACTTTCAGTGTTATCAGATTGTGCTATGAGTAGCGGATTGGGTTATCTTTTTAAGCCATCCACTACTAATTTTTGAAATCCGCTACTTGCAACTTTTTGGGCTACGCAATTTGGCTCAATTGCGAATTTATTTTAGCGAATTTGCAAAAAAAAAAAAAAAAAGATAAATAAAGCAAATTTAGGCTACTTTTTGAAGAAAAAAAATTCTGGCAACACTAGTCACTTTCGTCAGTTCTGCACCCTATTTCAACAGTGTTCCATTGTGCTCGTCTCATTGTTCCCTTTTTTATTTCAAAATAACACCTGTAAGGGCAGAAATAGATTAAAATAGAGACGTGTCCAAATTTTTGGCACTAATTATTTGTTAGATGGGAGATTCTACTGTAGTGACAAGTGGCCAGCGGATATCGGGGGATCGAACCCGGGATCCTAGGTTCACATGACGGAACGCTGACCACTGCACTACCGCCTCCCCATATAAGGAGGATAAAAGGCTATATTAATGAATGATGAATAAGTATTGGAGGATGATTAAAGAAGGGGAACCAATGTGAGCAGCAAAGGGAATGGGGTGAAAGATGTGGAGGGAACGATGGTAAGAGAGAGACTGTGAAAGGAAAATATAAATTATACTTTGCAAATTTAATTAATGTTGAAAATTAAGGGGAAGCAATTGTGACATGTATGGGAACAATAAGGTGTGGTAAGAAGAAATTAAAAGGGAGGAAGTGATGAAAGCAATTGTAAATATAAAGACTGGAAAGACAGCAGGAGAGATGTTTGAGTATGGAGGATGGACGGATTGAATGGATGCAGGAGATATGTGGACTAGCGTGGCAAGAAGGGAAGGTACCATAAAACTAGACACATGCCATTATTAACCTTGTCTACAAAGGGAAAGGTAGTGCAAATGTGTGTGAGTGGTATGAATCTCTTAGGTATAGTTGGAAAGATTTATGGAAGTAGTGTGATTGTATGGGCACAGATCATAGAGAAGAGGATTAGTGAAGAGCAGGGAGGGATTAGAAAGGTAGATGTGTGGATCTGACCTTTTCATTCAGGATTGTTGTTGAAAAATATCCTAATAAAAATATGGTTTATGCTGCATTCATGGACCTTGAGAAAATGTACAACATTATCAATTAGACATCAGTGTGTAATGTATTAATCCTTACACTGCCGAAGTCTTTTCACACGTGACATTCGAAGAAGGCAGTGTAAGAGTTAAAGGTGTATGATGTTGGTGGAAGTTTGCTGAAAAGGATGAAATTTTTTGTATTAAGATGCAAAGACATGTATCAAGGTGAATAGAAACACTAGTGATACAAGGTGCGGAAGAGGCAGAGGTGTGTGATATCTTCGTGGCTGTTTAACATGTGTATGGATGGTGTGATGAGAGCTGAAAGCAAATGTTGGTGATGTTGAATTGGAAATGTGTGCAAATGGAGGTAAATACTGTACTACAAAAGCTGGTAGATGTTTTTACCTAGTTGTAGTATACAGGGCCTGAGCTACACTCGTGTGTTCCTGTCTCTGTATCTATATTTGTCCAGTTTTTCCTTTAGTTGATGTACATTCTTTGCCATTATCACCCTTCCTTCAATCCATTCCAAGTATCTATACTTCTCTGGGAAAAGCTACTTTTTTCTATCATTAAAGCAAATTTCAATTTTAATTTTTCATAGTGTTTCATTGTGTGTGCAAAAGACGGAAACTGAAGATGAATGTCAAGAAAAGTATGTTTGAGAAGAATAAAAGTTAAATAGTTCATTTTGATTGTCCATATAGGGTAATACTTAAAGAGAAGAAGCTGTACTAGCCTCTGGCTAGTACAGTGGAAGCATGCTTGACCGCAATTCTGTGGTTCTGCTTTGGAGCCCCGCTCAACCACAATAAAAAGCTTTTTTCACTGTTGTCAGAGGTTACTGCCCCTGTGAGTTAAGGGTGCAGGGTTTGAGTCAGCTGCCAAGGTCTTCCTGCTGATGCAGCCATAGCTGAGGCTGACTCAGGTCTCACGTGGGTGAAGAGGGGCCCTAGGCCACACAATATGTATGTTTTTTTTTTTTCTTTTCTTTTTTTCTATATCATAAACCATTGGTGCCAGTAGGCGTTTTATGGAGGCACCGGTGGACTTGTCTCTTGCCTGTTATTTGGTGTGGGTTTTAGATTTTTTAAAGTGACGCCTCAAATTTTTTACGTTCTCTCTTGAATATGTTGAGAACTAGTGAGGCTAATTGCTGCTAAAATCTCAGATGCAAATAACATTGTAAGTCCTGTCTGAGGACAGTATGGCAGCAATTTGGGTAGTCTTTGGCCACTCGGTGGTAATACCAAATAATGAAAAGTGTCCAGCGAATATTGAGGTATCGAACCCGGGACCCAAGGTTCACCTGACCTAACGCTAGACAGTAATAGTGTTCATACTTACAGTGTGTATTCACACTCGTCTTCTCTCTGTCACTCATTGCAACCTTTAAACCTTTAAACAAGGGAGGGCATATAATGGAAAGAAGAAAGAAAAAATAGTAATTGCATGATGGAATAATTGTACCGACAATCACTTATGCAAATGAGCCTTGGGTATGGAATGAAAGTTAAAGATCAAGTATCCAAGCAGCAGAAATATGTTACCTGAGGAATGCCTGTGTTGGAAGAAGAATGGATGATGAAAGTATAATGTTTGATGAATTTGGTATGTCTGGTTGAGGTGAAGTGATAGAGATGGGTGAAAGCAGCACTCTAAGATGGTTTGGCCATATACAAAAAAATGTAGTCAAATGACATATTGTAGTACAGTGGAGTCTCTCATCCAACACAATTAGATCTAACGAATTTGCATCTAACAACCCTTTTGAAGCTCTATCCCACCTCCAATCTAACAATCCAAAATTCAGATCTAACGCCAATTATTCCGGGCACCCGGGATTGAATTTCAAACTTCCCGTTGATCGCTGAATTTTTACCGCACCCTGGCATCCCTCCCTCCCTCCTCGTCACTTTCAGTGAGAGAGAGATATTAGTATCTATACACATTTTCCTCATTCATATATATATATATATATATATATATATATATATATATATATATATATATATGTATGTATGTATATATATATATATATATATATATATATATATATATATATATATATATATATATATATATATATATATGTATGTATGTACTATATATATGTAGAATTAAAATACAAGGTTTATATAGTGTTTAATATTATAGTAATGATAAAATAGAGTCTATATTCATGTTCTTTATCCTTGAAAATCTATATATATAAATTTTCATGAGATTCTGAGGTGTCAAAATTTTCATAATTTCCAAATTACGTTTTGTTAAATAACTCAAAAACTATGAGGTTTACGTAAAAGACTTATAGAATAGTAAATAAAGAGCAGGAGACTCCCCATTCTTTTGAAATTGGTATATTAGTAACTGAGAAAATAATATATTAGTTTTTTTGACAAAATTTCAACAAAACTTAATTTCCTACTAAACTGTAAGGTACATTTTAAATCTGATTTCACCATAAGATAGACAACATCAAACTCAATATATTAACTTCAACAATACATTATTGCTGTACAACAAATATTTTCCGTGTAAAATGGCAAAAACGCATTTGACCAAATTTACACGGAAAAATTTTGGGCGACAAAATTAAAAATCTACAATTGTTACAGAAACCTGAAAAATAACATAAATAACACACTCAACACACACACACACATCGAAACACACACCTAAACACACTCAAACACCTACTTTTTACCCTCAAACATACACCCACACATGTCAAAAAAAAAATTTCTTCCCCTAAACACACCTAAATACCCTTCAAAAATTGCACACATACAGTGGAGTCTCATCTAACGCATTTGGATCTAACGAATTCGCATCTAACAACCCTTTTGAAGCTCTATCCCACCTCCAATCTAACGATCCAAAATTCAGATTAACGTCAATTATTCAGGGCACCTGAGACCGAATTTTAAATTTCCCGCTGATCGCTGAATTTTTGGTGCACCTCAGCAATAAACAAAGTGTGGCAAAGCTGCAGGTGTGGATGGAATAACTGCAGAATGTTGAAATGTGGAAGAAAAATAATGGTGGAATGGATGTGTCTGATATATGACCTTGCATAGAAACAGAGAGCAGTAGCAGATAAATGAAGGAAAGCAATAATTGTACCCTGCATAAAGATAAAGGTAGTAAAGATGAGTGTAATGATTATAGAGGGATAAGTTGTCTTAGTTTGTTAGGAAAAGTGTATGGGAGGTTCCTGATGGAGAGATTAATGGAAGTAACTGAAGCGAAGGTTAGCGAGGAGCAGGGAGGATTTAGAAAGGGAAAAGGATGTGTGATTCAGATATTTGCAATTAGAATGATGGTAGAGGAGTACTTAGGGAAATATGAAAAACTGTATGCAGCCTTCATGGACTTAGAAAAGGGAAGCTCTTTGGAATGTTTTGAAAATTTATGGTATTGGAGGACAGTTGTTGGCAGGAGTTAAGGCTTTTCTTTCTTTTAATGTTGTCAGCTGCATTTAAAAAAAAAATTCCTCAAATGTTAGGTCTTCCAAATCTGGCATCATCTTAGTTGCTATTCTTTACATTCTTTCCAATTTCAAGATCCTTTCTATGTGAGGGGACCATATTACTTCTACAAATTCCAGTTTTGGTCTTATCATTGTTGTTATATTTTCTCTCATCATATAATTATCTAGGAAGTGGTGTCGCTAGAGCCCCTGTTAGACTATTTAGAATTCTTAAGTGATTTTTGAATTTCTCCCATAAGGGCTAGGCTGCAATCAAGACAACAGAAAGTGTTTATAATAACTTAGATTGCCTAATTTTACCCTAATTTCTGAGGAACTATTTTCACTTTGAATTGATCAACTTTTTTTCCTGCACGCAGCTAAGGTGCCTCATCGCCTCACCCTGTTCTATGTGTGCAATGACATAGTGCAAAATAGCAGGAGGAAGAAGATACCAGACCTAGTGCAGCACTTTGCCACAGCTATCAAGGAGGCAGCACCTCTAGTCAGGTAGGCTATTACATAACTACATACACATAATGTACACTTCTCTTGTCGTTTTTTATACCTACTATCCAGTGATTTGCATAATTGTTTTGAAAGAATAGTTTATGAAAATATGAAATTAAAAAAAATATCTGAAGGAACAGTTTGTCATTTAAAGTTCCATGTTTTATTGTAGAAAAATATATACAAAAAATTTACTTTGTTACCTCTTTTCTTTTGTTTACCTTGTATGCATGACTTCAAAATTGTTTACAGAGATGAGAAGATCCGGCCAAAGATAATTCGTATCTTCAACATTTGGGAAGAGAGAGGAGTCTATGATGCAAAGTTTGTCTCTGAATTGACAGAAATTGTGGAAAATGTTGGCACTGTCAATGCCTCAGAAAATGATGTTGTGCTATCAACCTTTCAGGTAACTTGTGTCTCAGTACTATGTTCACTAAATATTGACCTTAATACTTTCTTCAGGTGTTTAGGTCATTCTTTATTGATACTCCCATACATTAAGAACAGGACCCACATTATTGACACTTGATTCACCTTGTCGTCAGTGAAAGGGTCTTGCATGATGCACTGTAACAACAGGTATTATAGCTTTTGGATATTTGGGTCTTATTAATTTGGATGGCATTGTGTTTGTTCTAAGAAAGTCACATCTTTTGTAATAGCTAATTTTTTTTTATCTTGTATGATTAGTCCTTCCACAATGTAGTACAAGGATGCACATTTCTGCAACTCCTTGTTGTTGGGTCTTGTTTGTGGAGCTGAGCTGTTTTGATGAAGACTGACATGATTCCAATCATGTTAATGAATGATCAATTGCATTGACCAGAAATCAAAATGTGAATAGTTTGGAAGAATCTGATCTATATTAATTTATGTCATGCTCCCTCTGAGTGTACCTGAAAGGAGTAGCCACTAGAAGATCCTCCACCTCTATCTATCCAAATGCTCCCTCTTTGCTTGTTCAAGTCCTCCCACTCTACTAGCTCCTCTTGCACTCATGTACTCCTTGACCCATCAGTAGAATAATGTGGTTGTGTGTTATGTTGTAGTCAGTAAATACATAATTGTTTGATATATACCCACAGCCTGTGCAACTTGTGGAAGGAATCAGGGGAGTGCTGGCCCTCAAAAAGACTACAGAGTCGATGCTCACAGATTTTAAGAACCAAGACTTTTCCCTTAGTGATGAGGAGATCAATCACCTACGTCAGACTGTCAAAGGTAAGATACAAGGTTCATCACAAAAGGTGCTCATTGAAATTAATCCCTGTGAATTTTTGGGAATCAGTGTTCTGTCAATGCTCTTAATATAAGGTGTGTTTGTGCTCAAGAATCTCTATAATAATTATAAGTTACTTTGAAAGATTTATTAAGTAAGTAAAAAATTATCTAATAAAGAAAATAGGTCTGAGGCAAGACAACCCCATCATCCAGATAGCTGTGAGTGCTTCCCACAGCAGGAATTTGCCACAGTTGAGCTAAGCTCGGTACCAATTGCCACTCATCCACAGAAACCCAGTTGTCTCTAAGCTGCAAATCAACACTGCGTCTATTAATTCCTTTTTTATAAGCTAGTCATCCTATTTTTTAGTTGTTTTCCCTGAAATTATAAGCAACTACATATTGTTTTCTGTTTCTCGAATACTCTGGTCAATTATGATAATGATTATGTATCTGGCAGAACGTGGAACCAGTCGGGAGCGAATGGAGGAATTTGAGGAAGCAGTGATAGCACTGGAATGCTACTTGGCAGCTGTGCAGAAAGAAGTGGAAGAGAGGACACAGGTAGTCACTCTCTTGGAGCAGGCAGAAATTTTCTATGAGACCCAGCGAGGAGAGGCCAAACTGGTTGCAAATGTGGGTACAACTTTGTGTTCAATTAGGTATTGCCATGTTGATTAAAGTAACAGCATCTGCAACTCCATTCATTCTTGTTCACAATGCACTTCAGCCTCTATCCATTAAATATGATAAATACTTGAATTCTCATTGTTTAATTTACAATTTCCACTTCATATTACTTCCATACTCCATACCATTTCTTGCTGCTTAAGATGAACTGTTATTATCATCATTTTATTGTCTTGTGCATCAAAAGTATCTATGCTTTTCTCGGGAAACCTGTACTTTTTATGGATTCAAGCAAAGTTCTTTTTTAAATTCTTTTTTGTGTCCCCTTAAATATCAAGTCTCCTTTCCTTTTCAATATTAGATCTTTTCCATATGGTTCCTCTGGGTTGTTCATCAATTTATATAGTGTCTTCTCTTTCTCTTCTCTCTTTAAGTGTTGTCAGTTGCATTCCTTGATCTTACCTTGTATGTTAGTTCTTCCAATTCTGCCACCATCTTAGTTGCTATTTCCTGTATTCTTTACAATTTCAAATCTTGTTTTTTCGTGTGATGGGACCATATTACTTCTACATAATTATCATAATTATAATTTGTCATCACATTTTTATTTAGGAAGTGAAAAATCATCCATATATTTTTTAGCATTATGAATATGTCATTCAATATTTTCTCTGATGATAAATTATTCTGTATTTACCACTTGCAATTTTTCTCTTCTTTTTCTATTGATTGATTTGTTTTTTTGTCCTAACTTATATGTCCATGCGGGTCTCATGTCACTTTCCCATTTCCGATTCATGACATTTTTCTGCATTAAATTGGCTGTTATTATTGGTAATAATAACATCTAGACATCATATAAACACACTTTTCACATTTATTTCTTGTCATACGGAATAGTAAACATATTCATGGGATTTTAGCTGACTCAACACATGGTAATCATTCCCACATCAAAAGCAATTTGACCAAAGCCGTGACAGATATGCAGATGTCCTAAATACGTAGAGTAAATGCATACAAGTGATACAGATGTATCCACAGACAGTACAAAATTTATAATGATAATGATTTAGTAAATTAAATATAATGAGATACTTAAATATCACTAATATAATGTTTTATTGACAGGCATATAAAAATTTTGGGAACAGAGTGAAGTCATTGCACAGCAAGTTACTAGAAAAAACCAAAACACTCCCTGAAGGCAGCCCAGTCCCATCACCGACTGTGGATGCTCCGTCCCCTGAGAACAGTGATGAAGAAGACCTTTCCCTCCCAGAGTCTGGGTCTTCAGGTAAGTTGAAAGGTATAGTTGTATTGGATTTAGAACTTACTTTTTATTATAAGCATTCAACCACCTGCATGTCTTGCATGAAGGGATGACATGGACAAATTTTCTTGGGTCATGTTTTCATAATGCAACCTAATAAATGACAGAGAGCAAATAATTAAGAGTACAATTGAACAAAAGAAATGTTGATGTTTTTACTATGCTTATGTTAGTTATGATGTCTTGGTTTTATTATTTATTTTGCTTTAATTCATTATTTATGTATACCAGGCTGTTATTCCCTTAAAGGGGAATTGCCCGAATAGATTTTGAAAATCAATTCGATCATGCATTCTTTTCTTTTTTTTACACTCTTATGCACTTTCTTCATAAAACATATGTGAAGACTATTGTTTTATAGTTTTTAATTACTATAAGGGAAGTAAACCTGAAGCTTTCAAAAATTATTACATGTATTCTTTTGCAGGTTTGGATTCATTTTTGAATTCATCCAAGCTTGCAGAGTTTGCCAAAGATGCTTTAGGGGGAGGGAATAGTGACCTGGAAAGCCGCTTGGCTGCATTTAGAAAAAATGAAGTGCCGCCTAGGAAAACCTCACCCAAAATGAAAGGTACCATCTCACCCAAAATAAGTGAGACCACCAGAGATGGAAAAGAAATTTGGGATTCAAAAGAATCTAGAGAAATGTATTCACATGAAATCTGGGAGATTCGGGACTCAAGGGATTCCAGGAACTCTCGAAACAGCGAGGAGAGAAGAGAAGCGCAAGAAATTCGTGACTTGAGAGACCTCTGGGAGCGAGAATCAGGGGAACACAGGGAGTACATACCCACAAGGGAGCACAGAAACTCCCGCTCCTCCAGGGACTCTAGGGACTCACGTGATGGTGTTTCAGAGTCTCGGGAGCTGTATAGAAGCAGCAGCAGAGACCATGGCGGGACAGAGTGGGACTACAGCCACAAGACGAGGGACAGAGAGTACTCTCACTCTTCCTCAAGTTATGATGTACCAACTCCAGTTCCTCCACCAAAGGTATTTGTCCAGGAAATCCTTATTATATTTTTTTCTTGCACAATCCTTCAAGTCATATTAAAGGTGGTAAACAAGTGAGGTTGAAAAAGAAATTTCTTTATACTCCTGCAATGTCTCCCAAAGCTCAACTCAGATGAGTCAAAACCAATGATGAGCACCACTCCCTAAAATGGGTGCACAACTTTCTGCTCCATTACCACATCAAAAGAAGAGGTTCATTCCTCTCGTATGCTCCTTTCCCAAAAAATGAGAGTGGACAACGCCACTCCTCTTCTCCACTAATTTCACTTAATAAAAAGACAAAGTCCAAACAGGTCGAATACCAAGTTGGACTTACTCCAAGACGGACGTATACCGAGGTTCCAGTGTATATATGTGTGTGTGTGTATGTATATATATATATATATATATATATATATATATATATATATATATATATATATATATATATATATATATATATATATATATAAAATATATATATATATATATATATATATATATATATATATATATATATATATATATATATATATATATATATATATATACCATTTTACTGATTATAATGGAACTTTTTGTATTTGAAAGAGGAATAGATAGCAAATTTATTTCATCTTTATAAATTGTGGAAACACATCTACACAAATTAGCAATATATGCTACACAAAGAAAAAAATAACTGCTAAAAGGAAATAAAAACATTCTGAAACATTGGATCTTTTAGGAATTTCATAGTTTTTTATTTAGTTTGATTTTTTGTCAACATTGTGTTGCATTTTATTTATATTTATTATATTGTTTTTATTTATATATTATTTATTTGTTTATATATTTTTTCCATAATAATTTATTGTACAAATTATACAAAATAGGTATGGAACATGTCTATAAGTATATATAACATATTAGGAATTCATGAAAATCTGTTGATAAATAGTGGAAATTTATATACGGGCAAACAATTCCATCAAATGGAGAAGCCCTCGTCACGTAGTGACAGCTTGCCAAGTTGCACAGTTATTTTAAACTACTTTGTCAAATCTTTTAATTCTATCTCTTTAAGTTTCACCAGAGAATTTCATGTCATGCCTTCATTGATCTACCAACAAGCACTCTACCTTAACTAATAGATATGCTGGCTATGTCACTGTTTCTTTTAAATTGTTACTGCTGGTTTTTTATTGCCCTTCACCATGTATTTTGGCTTAAAGCTTGTTATTGGATGGATGATAGACAATTTCCCTCATGATATTATTCATAGTTTTGTATATATGTGAATAAGATGATAATTGTTTCATACTATTGGTAACTACATCATTTCTTTACATACTTTCTCTTTCAGGAACTGAAGCCAATGAGTGCTGCTGAGCTCCTTGATACATTTGGCAAAGCTTATCAGAGTTCTTCCAAAAGTGTTGTTGGGACTACTAGCAGCTCTGGTGCAACACTCTCCGATTATAAGACACCTAAAACCCCAACCACTCCCAATTCCTCAATTCCTGATCTCACCAGACCACCCCCTGGTCTTTCAGGGGCAATAACATCCAGTAACCCACCTACTACAGAAACCCCTACTTACACTCCTACAACACAAGCACACTATTCTCAGACGTACACACCTCTAGATGAAGCATCACCTAAAGCATCATATGCTGCTGCAGAACCTGCCTATTCACCTTACGATCCAACCCCTAATTGGGCTCCACCTCCTCCTCCTCCACCTCCACCTCCTCCTGAATTGCAGCGAGGCACAGACAGATCTGCACCAGAATATGATGTGTCGAGAAATTACAACTCAACTTGGTCAGAATTTGAAACTTATAGTGCCTCTGGAGATGTGAATGATGATGAGGCAGACAATCGCAACTGGGGAGAACCTCCTGGTAATGAAGAGCTGCAAGCTCTTGCTTCAGATACACCTTCCTCTCCACCAATCTTTGAGAAGGGATTCACTGGGGCTCTGCTTCCTCCTCCTCTTCCCCCTGCATTCTGTGCTCGTAGCAACCTACGGGAATTGGTATCAGAGGGGAAGGACAGTGACCAAAGGACAAATCTAGTGAATATCCAGCCCAAAGGTGAAGATAGTGACTACCGGTGTTATGATTATAGCTTTCTCTCAGACCAGGCAGCAGAGCCCAAGACTGAGAAAAGCCCTTCCATTAACTCTTTGTTTTCAAGTGGCGATGACTTAGACCTACGAGTGAAAAAATCTGGAATGAAGCAAAGCAAGGATGACTCTGGTTCAGATATGGATATCAGTGCCTCAGGCTCTGAAGAGGATATGGAAATTAGCGATGGATCTGGGAAGGATGCAATTAATAAGAGAGGTGATAAAAAAGCTGAAAAGAAGAGTCACAGCAAAGAAAGTAGTAAAAGTCTAGCACACAAGAAGGAAAATAATACCAATGGAACAAAATCTGAAAATGTACAAAGTAAGAAAAAAGCTTCTTCCAATGTACCCGTCAGTGTTGAAAATATAAAAACTTCAACTAACAGTAAAGTATCTCAAAATCAATCAACAAGTGTTCCAATGAAGAAAAGTGGTTCAAAGACAGATGACTCCGCTACACCTTCCAATGTTAATGATAAGAAAGTTTCAAAGATAGAACTAGTGAAAGGAGAAAAAAGGAAGTCTGTAGACAGTGATGGTAATAGTGCTAAAGTACAAAAAACAGTCAATGAATCCGGAAGTAGTTCTAAGAATGACAAAAAGAATTCTTCTGATGAAGGGAGGGATTGGTATAAAAGCTTTAACAAAGCTGGAGAAGAGAAGAAAACTTTAGAAGAGCCCATACCAACTGTTGTGCCCAAGACAGGGGGAAGAGGACATACTAACTCACGAGGTACTGAGGAAACCAATGTTATAGATGTGATCAAAAGCCTAGACCGTGAGTTTCACCAACAGCGAGCCAAAGGCAACTTCAACTCAAACCACAATCGTGGTGGTGGTTATCAAAGGGATGGTGGAAGCCCCCAACGTGGCAATGGAGGCTACTTCAAGGGACCTAAGCAACACCGAGGGAGAGGACCAAGTGGACATGGATTTTTCTCTCCACACAGGGGACGGGGAGGACCCCATGCTCTTCCTTTTGGACCACCAGGAAGAGGTTACTATGGTGGTCATGAACCCTTTAATCGGGGCAGAGGAGGGAGGAGAGCACTCAGAGGGAGAGGGCGATGGTAAGCATTGGAAAAAAAGTTACTTGGTGAAATAACTTTATTTTGCACTTTTCTCATACTCTAAATTGTAGGTACATCCAGAAACTTTAGTCCTTAAAATACAAGAATTTATATTGATGGTACAAAGATGTCCCACCATGTTTGAAATATTTTGCTTGTTTTCTTAAAATTGTTAATTTGCTATACATATGTACTTTGATGGAGATTTGGATAGAATGGTTTGTTTTCCCATTTATCCTCTGTATAAAGTATTTTCAATCAGAGTTAGTTATTTACTGAAAGGGTAAGTAATAAGGATAAATAGAATTCTAGTGTACGTGATGTTGAATCAAGACATAGGAAGAGTGCAACATGTTTTTCAATTAAGTATCATAGATATATTCTTGTTGTGTAGAAGTGACATGTACTGTACAACTTTTTTTTCTCAGTTGATTTTATCCATTTGTTTGTATACAGATATATAGCTCACATTAAGGACAATATACTCATAATGTCCAAAATGTTTGCACAGCTTGTGAAACACTCGTGCAGATAATTTTCAAGAGTTATGCCAGTTATAATCATGCTCAGCTAAAGTCGTTTCATGTGAGGAAGTGGTTGTCGATGTCAATCATGAAAGTTACTACTATTATTTCTCTTTGACCATGACACATGACAGTACAGCTTTTTTTTTATTTATTTTTTATTTATTTATTTTTTTTTATGTGAATAAGTATCCAGATGCAGTAAATTTTTTTTTTTTTTAACACATCTTGATAATCTAACAATGCCATTTTTCATCACTAGATATGCCGATATAATGTAGTACATATGCTTTATGTATGTATGTATTTTAAGTAATTTTAAGTCTTTGATACTGAGGGAAGAATCTTGCACTTGGGTTGAGCCTTCATAAAACAACAAATTTTGTGTGTAATTCGCTTGTTGTTGACCCAAGAATAAGATGCTCTGGTGGTGTATGTTTTTGAAATCATTTTCACTTCAGCTTGTTCAAATGTACATTGTACTGAAAAGGGAACTGTAATTCTCTCAAAATGCAATGCTGAAATTGATGTCCAAGATACTACATTTAACCATGGGTTTATGAATTGAGATGCATGCATCAACTGGCCGTAGAGGCCACCAAGAGCAGTAAGGAACTTGGCCATCTTGCTCAGTGGTATTGTGTTTTGCCTGTATTTTTCAGGTTAGAATGATTTGGTACATACTTTTGAAAATTTTGTTTATATAAGGATTGATGTGTCTTGTCACTGAAGACATGCTGAAGGAGCACCTTAGGTAGTAATCAAAGAGTTTAGCTCTAGTTTCTAGCTAGCATATCTTCTTGGAAAAGTCTTCTACTTGTGTCAGTCTACAGTGCAGTTATATATGTCTTGTCAAATAATCTATATCCCAAATCCATTAATATGCACAACACATTTGTACACCAAATTTGATGGACATGGTGAACATAACAAATTTATTCAAAATACATGGAATACATTTTTTCTTGGCATCAATAATTTGTCCATCTAGAAGTCTAGATAGTAAGTTGGTGTATAAGACAAAGTGTAGACTTGTGCACTTTTTTTCAGCCTCTTTGCTAATAAAGCTGATGGGTTAT
>JAXIVD010005129.1:27500-31031 GCA_036785275.1 Cancer borealis | reverse complement strand
ATATAGATATATATATATATATATATATATATTAGAAATATATATAGATATATATATAGATATATATATAAGATATATTATAGATATATGTAGATGAGTATGGTATTATTATTATAGGGTGGTGTGGGTATTGTTATGTAATGTTTTGGGGTGTGGGTTGTTGTGTTGGTGGGGGGGGTGTGTTGTGTGGTGGTGTGGGGGGTGATGTGTGTGGTGTGTGTTGTGTGTGGGATGGTGTGTGGTGATGTGGGTGTGTGTGTGTGTGTGTGTGTGTGTGTGAGTGTGTGTGTGAGGTGTGTGTGATGTGGTTTGAGAGTGTGTGTGTGTGTGTGTGTGTAGTGTGTGGGGTGGAGTGTGTGTGAGTTGGTGTGAGTGGGTGTGTGTGTGTGATGATAGTGAGTGAGTGTGTGGTGAGATGTGTGAGAGTGTGTGTGAGTGTGTGTGAGTGAAGGTGAGTGTGTTGTGTGTGAGAGTGTGTAGATGTGTGAGAGTGTGTAGAGTGTGTGTGAGTGTGTGTTGTGTGTGTGTGCGTGTGTGTGTGTGTGAGTGTGTGATAGTGTGTGTGTGTGTGTGTGAGTGTGAGTGGTGTGTGTGGGTGAGTGTGAGTGTTGTGAGCGAGTATTGATTGTGCGTTGAGTAGAGTGAGCGAGTGTTGAGTGTACAGTGATAGTGTGTGGAGTTGTGTGTTGTGTGCGTGAGTGATGTGTGAGACGAGAGTGTGAGAGTGTGAGTTGCGCGTGTGTGAGAGTTGAGTTGTTTTTGTTTGCGAAGACGTGTAGTGAGATGATCTGTAGAGCGAGTTGAGAGCTTGAGTTTCTCGATGAGAGATGCGTGAGGTTTGTTCTTGATTCCGAGAGAGTTGCGAGAGTGAGTGCGCGAGTGATCGTTCGATGATGAGTTTGAGAGTTAGAGCGTAGAGTTTTGTTGATCATGAGTGATAGAGAGCGATTATGAGTTGATTCTCGATAGTATGATTCTCTGTATATGAAATCTCTGTATGTATAGAGCTGCGAGTAGTATAGCGCGTAGAGTTAGCGCGATATATATATGTCTCCTGAAGATAGATATGCGTAGTTAGATATCTCTAGATATATCGCTATAGATAGCTCTGATTGAATATTATCTCGAGTGTATATAGACATATATATTAGATAGTATATAGATATAGTATATATAGATCTATAGATATATCTATGTATTATATATGCTATATATATATATATAGATATATAGTAGATATATAGAGTATATGAGTGTATATATAGAGATATATATAGAGTATTTATATATATAGAGATATATGATAGAGATAGATATATAGAGAGTATCTATACTATTAGCTAGATATATATGCGCTATATATATCTCTTATTATACGTCTATTATATACGCTATATATATCTCGATATATATCTCTATGATGATATATTCTCTATATATTATAGCTCTGGATATAGTGATAGTCTCGATGATATATATCTCGATATATATATCCTATAGTATAGTATATCTCTATATAGATATCTCATATATAGAGATCTCTATAATAATATCTATATATAGATTAATCGCCATATAGTCTAGTATAGTTATTTATAATCTCTAGATATTCTCTGATGGATATATCTATAGTTATTAATCTATGATAGATATCGCGAGTATTTTATCTCTATTATAGATCTCTAGTATAGATCATTATATAATCCTATATATATATCTCTATATATATTAATCTCTATATATATTGATCTCGTAGAGAGTATATCGCTATAATATATCTCTATATATATATCATATAGAGCGATTATACTATTATATATCTCTATATATATATATAGAGCTCTGATATATAGCTAGTAGTATATATATTATAGAAAATCTCTATATTATGATCTCTATAATATATCTCGATATATATCTGCGATATGGTTTTCGATATCTCTCTAGTAAATATATCTCTAGAGATATATCTCTATATATATATCTCTAATTATTATTTCTCTAGTATATATATCTCTATATATATTATTCCTATATATATCTCTATATGATATTCTCTATATATATGTAGATAGTATATGATATATATAGAGATATATATATATATTAGCTATTATATATATATAGCCCATAATGTATGTATGTATATATCGATATATATTATATCTCTATATATATATATCTCTTTATATATCTCTATGCATGATAGTCTATATATATGTATCTCGATATATAATATATCTCTATATAAATATCGTCTCTATATATATAGTCTATCTAATATATATATCTTATTATATATATTATCGATATATTATATATCTATTATATATGAATATCTAGTATATTGATATATCTATTGTATAATATCGATATTTATATATCTATATATATATCTATTATATATATCCGCTATATTATCTCTATAATAGCGCTTATTATTAAACTCTCTATATAATCTCATATATTATAAACTATAAGATATCTCTATATATATCTTCTATATAATATCTCGTATATATATAGCTATAATTGAATCTGAGATATATCTCAATATATCATATCTTATCTTGTATATATATCTAGTATATATTGCCTCTATATATGATCGAGATATTATATAGATGTCTATATATATATAGCTCTATGATAGATATATCTATCTCTCTATATATATATCTATATATATCTCTATAGATAGCTCTATATATATATATATATCTCTATATATATCTCTATATTATATCTCTAGATATATATATCTCGATTATATATTATATCTCTATATATATAGATCTGCTATATATATATATCCTCGTATATATATATATGCTCTATAGAATATATCTCTATCTATATATATCGGCTATATATATATATCTCTATATTATAATATATCTCTGATAGTATATATATATCTACTATATATATATTTTCTATGATATATTATATCATATTATATATATATCTACTATTTATATTATCTATAATGATATATATCAATACTATAGAATATCTATTATATGATATCTATCGAATATATATCTATTTATATATATCTGCGAATATAGATCTCATATATAGATCGACTATATATAGACTCTATATGATATATCTCTATAATAGTAATCTCTGATATATATATCTCTATATATATATCGTCTTATCTATATATCTCCTATATATATATAGATCCCTATATATAGTTATTATCCTCGATATTATCTCATATTATATATCTCTATATAATATATATCTATGAGATATGTAGTATCTCTATATAGTGGATATCGCTATAATATATATCTTATTATTTTATGATCTCTGATATAGTAGCTCGATATGATGATGCTCTATATATATCTCTAGATATAGTATCGAATTAGATATCTATATATATCTCTTATTATATATATAGTGCTAGATATGATAGCGTTATACATTATCTCTATTATTATATATTGATCGTGATATTATATATATCGAGATATATATATCTATAAATATATATATTCTGATTTATAGATATCT
>JAXIVD010005129.1:20000-22500 GCA_036785275.1 Cancer borealis | reverse complement strand
CGCCTGCTGGCTTGAGAAGGAGCAGGAGGAGGAGGAGGAGGGAGGGAGGGTCAGGATCAGGATCATAAAAAGAAGAGATGAGGTCGAAGAGTAGGAAATAAAGAGGGGAGAACAGTAGGAAGTGGTCGAGTATGAGGAAGATAAAGTCAGTGAGCAGAAAGCGAAGGAAGAGGAAAGAAAGTGTAAAAGGAAAAAGACGAAGAAGTGGAAGAGTCAGGGAAGAGGTGGAGAAGGATAAATGGGAATAAATAACTGAAAATATTAAAATAAATCAAACTTGCGTAATCCAAACACTATAAAAAAAAAAAATAATGATGTGATAGTGGAAAGTATAAACGGAGTAGACTCGTGAGGAGGAAGAATATTAAACTCGGCAATAGACAACCTCACTCCATTGTGTCATCCCAATACAGTGTGCAATCTACTGAGATGTATTATGACGGCATTCAATTATTTAGACGAGATGATTAGGAAATTAGTTATATTAATGATCAGTTCAAATTTGTAATATGCCGCAGTTGTATGGTCACTGCACAAAAATAAACATAGAAGAAAGATTAAAACAATACAGAGAAGAGCCTCCAAGATGGTCTCATGCCTGGGATATATACTACACGAGGAAAGACTATTAACACTGACACTCCCGACCCTTGAAGAAAGAAGAGAAAGGAGAGATCTTATAACAGTGTACAGAGCTTCCAAGGAAATGGAGGAAGTGGACAGAGAAGATCTGTTTGTGTGGGACTCAAGAAAAAGGAGAAGACATGGAAAAAGTTTAAAATGACAACCTGCAAGACCAACACCAACACATTGCAGGTTTCCACACACAACCATTATAATGTGCAACAACTTGGATGCAGAAATGGTCCAAGCAAGGAATATAAAGGAATTTAAAACCAAGCTTCTTCTTGTTCTTCTTGTTCTTCTTCTTTTCCTTCTCTTCTTTCCTCATTTTCTTCCTGCTTCTGTTTATTCCTCTTCCTCCTCTCATTTTTGCATCTCGTTTCTTTTCTCTTTTATTTCTATTCATTGTTTTTCTTCTTTTACATTTGCCTTCTTTTGTTTTGTTCTTCTTCCTCCTCTTCCTCCTTTATTAGTAGAGTGTAGCCACACGGACAGCCTGTTGATGTTTGTTCTTCCTTTGTACTCCACCTCCTCCTCCTCCTTCTCCTCCTTCTCCTCCTCCTCCTCCTCCTCCTTTTAGTGAGCCTTCATCAAAAGTTTCGTCACTATCCCGTTTTCAAGATTCAGACAAATATAACCAAAGTTTAACAAACAAGATTTTTTATTAACAAAACAAACAAAAATGCCAATGTATGGAATGCGATTCGTTTATGTGCCAATCCAGCTGAACGCACACGAGGTGCGTGTGGCCCGCTGCCGAGCCGAGGCCGCGCTGCGCGAACGCAACCTTGCACGCAAGTTTGCCGCGGCCAAGAACAAAGTGAAGATGGACTTCAGTGTACTGGAAGTCAGTGTTCCAGTGGAGGTGATCAGCACTGAGATGGTGGACATCACAGTCCAAGACATGACAGCAGGGGGCGTGTCTCCCCACGTCTCCGGGGTAGACGAAGGCGGGATGAAGGAAGAAGCAGCCCAGGACGGGACCGGGTGCCCCGAGACGGCCGTCACCCCCAGCGAGGCAGTAGACCAGGAGGACGCAGCTCGCCTGGTGCGGCGCAGCCTCCTGGTTCCCGCCAGGTTCAGGGACCGCCTGGCAGGAGCTGGTGACTACTTCATCGAGTACCTGGAAGGACATCACTCCGTCAAGATCTTCCAGGACTCCAAGATGTGGCACATCAAGGGCTGCAAGCGTGACGTGCTCCCTTGCTACACATCCGTCAAGGAGTTGATTGCAGAATGGCGGCGTCGCGAGGCTGTCCACGAATGAAAGGTTGACTGTGAGGTGTGGCGTCTTGTACAGCAGCAGCGGCCCTAAGGGAGGACGAGCCTGGGCAGGACGGTGCCCAGTGAGGGAGTGGACGGGTATGTGGAGCAGAATCTCATCCAGCAGGGGACACCCCAACAGGGGGACGGGTGCCCCCAAGTACCCGTCACACCCAGGGAAAGGGGACGGATATGTGGAGTAGGATCTGCCCTAACAGGGGGCACCCCAACAGGGGGACGGGTGCCCCCAAGTACTCGTCACACCCAGTATAAATGGATGGGTATGTGGATCAGGTTCTGCCCTAACAGGGGGCACCCCAACAGGGGGACGGGTGCCCCCAAGTACTCGTCACACCCAGTATAAATGGATGGGTATGTGGATCAGGTTCTGCCCTAACAGGGGGCACCCCAACAGGGGGACGGATGCCCCCAAGTACCCTACACTCCCAGTACCTTCCCACACTCCACCAAGGACAAGTGGCACACCGATGGCTGCAAACAAAACGAGACACCGTATTACACAGTCATCCAGACGTTGGTCGCAGCGTGGCGGCGACGCGAGACTGACCATCCACTTCAAGGATGAAAATTTTTCTCTTATATATCTCTTTCT
>JAXIVD010005129.1:2500-5000 GCA_036785275.1 Cancer borealis | reverse complement strand
TGAGGGTGTGTGACATTCTCAAAACATTAAAGAGAATAAAGCTTTTCTTCCTCCCCGTCCTCCCCGTGTAGACAAACTCACTCTTACAGTACTGGGTAGAAGCTGAGGCTATGGTTGTGTTTGAAGGTCTTGCAGAGTCATGTACTGGGGATAAACATTTTGTCTTATGTTTACCCCACGCGTCTTTTCCAATACACTTGCCTCCGCAGCTTCCAATCACTGAGTCCCACTTCTCCACCTCTCGTTCTCTCGCCTCTCCCC
Organism: Cancer borealis; assembly: GCA_036785275.1. Lineage (NCBI taxonomy): Eukaryota > Metazoa > Arthropoda > Malacostraca > Decapoda > Cancridae > Cancer > Cancer borealis. The sequence goes on along the minus strand of JAXIVD010005129.1, from coordinate 4,739 downwards.
ACCAGCCTCTAGTCCTCGTCTCGCCTTCCTCTTGTTGGTCCACTAAAGCCTCGGTTCGTGTCTTCCATAAGAGAGAACCTAAGAAGGATTTAAGGGCACACTACTTTTGGATTCTAATAAACAATCGATCCCTGGAAAGGAGATGACGATGCTCTACTCTTGGCAGTGTTTGTATGTGGAGGATTTCTTTGTCTCTCTTATACTCCCTTCTGGTTCATGTCTTCAGCAACAGTAAACCTAAGGGCGAGAGATTGATTCCTATCCGCTTTTTCATGTTTAGGGAGTTAATGTTATGTTCTGTTTTGTCTTTGTTTTACGGAGTATTGATAGGAAGTGTGTGTGACCTTGGGAATAGAGGGAAGCCAAGTATTGAACCTCGAACCCCGTGAAGTGTTTATGGGCGTCTGATGGCATTATCCTGTAACCACTTCCTCCCTTAGTATTCCCAAGCTTCCTGTGTCTCTCTTTCTCTTTCTTTTTTTTTCTTTTTTTCTCTCTCTCTTTCTCTCTCTCTCCATCTCTATCTATCTATCTATCTATCTCTCTGCTTCTTTCCCTCCCAAATCCTTGTGTTCCTGCTCCCCTCTCTCCCCTCTTTCTAGCTTTCCTGTTTTCCGTATCACCTGTTATTCCCTCTTCCCCATCCCTGCTCTCATCTCTCATGCCCCAGCTCTCGTTTCCCCTCATCTTTCTATCTTCTTTCTTCTCTCTCTTCTCTCATATTTTCCTTCTTCTCTCCCTTCTCTTCTTGATCACATTCCACTCACATTCACGCCCCCCATCGCCTCCCTCCTCATTTGTTCTTGATATTTTTTTCCTCTCTGTCCTGCTCTACTTTTCTTTTCCCCTCCGTTCTCTTTTCCTTCGTTTCCCCTCATGACCAGGATTTGCATCGTCTTTGTCAAAGGGGACAGTGGAGGGTATATAGAGTTGAAATTGTTGAAGTGATGAGTTGACAGCAGGTGCAAACTTTATCATGCTGTCTTGTTGTTGTGGTGGTGGTGGTGGTGGTGGTGGTGGTGGTGGTGGCGGTGGCGGTGGCGGTGGCGGTGGCGGTGGCGGTGGCGGTGGCGGTGGCGGCGGTGATGGTGGTGATGGTGGTGGTGGTGGTGGTGGTGGTGGTGGTGGTGGTGGTGGTGGTGGTGGTGGTGGTGGTGGTCTCCGTTATAACAAGAAAATCCATATTATTTTAGTTTGAATATCTATCTTTTGTTTGTCTGAAAGATGACTAATTTTGAGGCCACGAAACTTTTTGTGGTTTGTTTTGTAGTTACTTCTGCTGCGTCTTCAATTTCTACATTCTTTTTTTCAATCATCTTCCTCTTTTTCTTCTTCTTCATCATTATCTTGTTTGTATTATTGTTTGATTTCAGTCTTTTTCTACTACTACTACTACTACTACTACGACTACTATTACTACGACTACTATTACTACTACTACTACTACTACTACTACTACTACTACTAGTACTACTACTACTACTTAATGAGTCTGAATACCCTGCTCCTTCGCTATCACCGGCCGCAGAATAATGCCAATAATAGAGAAATATGATAATGGAAAAATTCCGAACTCAATTTCACAGCATCAGAAAACAGGAGGAGAGTGAACACCGGGAATTACAGTGCAGGTGGCGACGGTGGGTCTGGCACAGGTGTTCTCTGGTGAAGGGGAGGAGGAAGGGGAGGAGGAAGGCAAAGAGGAAAGCGAATAGGAATGGGAGGAGGAAGGGGAGGAGGAAGGCAAAGAGGAAAGCGAATAGGAAGGGGAGGAGGAAGGGGCGACGGGGACCCAGCCGCCCTTAGGAGTGCTTTGTCTCGGCCACTCACTTCCTGAAGGGACCAAATAACCTGCTGCTGTTCTGTGTGTGTGTGTGTGTGTGTGTGTGTGTGTGTGTGTGTGTGTGTGTGTGTGCGTGCGTGCGTGCGTGCGTGGGTGCGTGGGTGCGTGTGTGTGTGTGTGTGTGTGTGTGTGTGTGAAAAGAGAGAGAGAAGAGAGAGAGAGAGAGAGAGAAGAGAGAGAGAAGAGAGAAAAAAAAAGAGAAAGAGAAAGAGAAAGAGAAAGAGAGAGGAGACACTAAACAGAAATAACAAGGATACTGTACAGACTCTCTCCAGTTCTATATTCTTAGTCAGTCTGGACGAACATACCTTTCCCATCCGACAGGTGTGAATTATCGGCTAAACAGAGTCGCACGAAGGACCGAACATCACTCACCTTCACATTCGGGCACTGGAA
>JAXIVD010005128.1:27500-31036 GCA_036785275.1 Cancer borealis | reverse complement strand
GTTTTATGAAATTTTCTTTGTTGGGGATAGATTGGCCGGTCTAGTATTCATTGGTCGTAGTTTCTGCTTTTTCTATTTCTTCATTTCCTCCTCCTCCTCCTCCTCCTCCCTCCTCCATCTCCTCCTCCTCCTCCTCCTCCTCCTACCTCCTCCTCCTCCTCCTCCTCTTTTTTGTTCCTTCTCCCATGTTTCTTCCTCCTTTTTCCCTTCTATATTCCTTCATCCAGGTTGCGTCGGCCCCCTTCCAGAAGCAGCCACACCAGGAGGGAGGTGAGTGTGATGGACTGACGCTCTCCAGGGCCTCCTCTCCCGGGACGTGTGTGCATTGTGACCTTGACGTGTTTTTTCTCCTTTTCTCTTCCCTCCCCGCCCTTTTTTTCCTGCAATATTTGTCTTTTTCTCGTGGTCCTTTTTTCCCTTTCCTTCCGCTTTTTCGTCTGTTCTAATTGCGTTTTTTTTCTGTTCAGTCTCCCAATCCCAGAATTTACATTAGTCTTCTCTCTTTGCCTCTCCCTTTACTCTCCTCTCATTGCATCCCATCTCCTTTTGCGGATAACTTCTCTTTTTTATCTATCTCACAAGGAGGGACGATGGTCGTGTCGTCAAATTTTAACTCATTACAGTGTGTTGTTTCATTTGTCAGGAATCATGATGCCGTAATCCTATAATACGTCAGCCAGGCTTCCAGAGGAGAATCTTTTAACACCGTCTTTTCTCTTCCACCTCTTCCGTTTTCTCTCTCAATCGTCTCCCTTTTGCGACTTATCCCCCTTTGTCTCCTTAAGCTTCCTCTTGCATCCCTCGTCACCTCGTTCCCCTTTTCCTACTTCACCCTTTGCCCACTCCCCTCCTTCCCCCTTCGGTTCCCACTCCCACTTTCCTTCCCTCACTGCCTCTCTTCTTTGTCCTCCCATTCTCATCCCTCTTCTTTGCTCTCCCTTTAGCTCCTCATCCTATCGCCCCTCACACTCTCAACCTCACCTCCCAAGTTTTTGCTTCTGCACCCTTTTTTTATTTCTTTTATCTCTGTTGCGTGTAATGCTGGTTTGGTGGTGGTGGTGGTTGGTGGTCTGTTGTTAGTGGTTTCAGGTGGATGAGGGTGGACATGGGTGTGCGGGCGGGGAAGAGGCGCAGAGATAAACAAGTGGGCGTTGGTGTGTGGGGGGCAGGGAAGGATGGTTGCTGAGATGGTTGAGACGGAAGGGGACATGAAGGATGTATTGAGTTCCGCCACAGATGGGCGTTCTGAGGAGGAGGATGGACGGGCAGGGACACCTGACCCACTGCAGAGCTTTACTGTCAGGACCTGCTAGGAGCCGCCTCCCCCGCCCGGACACAAACTTGATGCTGCACTAATTTAGGGACCCACCTCTCAGGGCGGGGTTTTATGGCACTGCTAATGATGACGATGATGATGAGATGGTGGTGGCGGTGGTGTGAGTGAGGATTTGAGAGGGCAATGAATGTGGTTTGTACATAGTGGTGATGATGGTTTGGGTGGTCTGGTGATGTGATAAAAAAATGACGTGCATGAGAAGGAAACAAGAACATTTACAGTGTTTGGAAAAATTGAGATATGAATTATAATGGTGGAGAAAACGAAATAAAGAACTGAACAAAGTCGTATATAACATTAATTATGGTAATGATTACGGTAATGATAATGATAACAATAACAATAATAATAGTAATAATAGTAATAATAATAATAATAATAATAATAATAATAATAATAATAATAATAATAACAATAAGAATAGTAATAACAACACTAATAAAAGCCAGAGTATCAGCAGCAACGACAACAACAACAATATCAGTAATAATAGCAGTAATATAGTATATACCAGGAAACTGCCTTTGCATAACACAGTTAGCACATTTACATGATGCAATAAACCATGTTAATGTTTATCTAATAATGCCGTCTATTATGATTTAATTACACTCTTAATTATGCATCATTGCACGAGGCACGAGGTTAATTGCTCAGTGAGGGTAAAAGATGAGTATGTGAGGTGAGGGAGGAAGGGCAGAGTGAGGGTCCGGGGAGGGGATTGAGGGAGGAAGCAGGATGGGATGGGATGAAAGAAGGCGGGGAGTGAGAGTCATGGTGTAAGAGAGCGTGTGAGATGAGAGATTAATGTGAGTGGAGATGGTAGTAGGTTAAGGAAGGTGGAGAAAAGAGAAGAGAGAAACATAGATAAATGGAATAGAGAGAAACAGGCATGGTGAAGGAGGTGATGGTGAAGGAGGAAGAGGGCACTAGAAAATGGCAACATGTAGGGGTAAGGGAAGCACATCAAGAAGATAAAAAATACAGAGCACCAAGCAGAGGGAGTCAAGGGGAAGGCTGGCAGGAGTGATGAGAGAAGTGTTGAGGTTTAAGGATGAGGGAAGTTGACGTTTCAGGGTAAGGTGGGACAGGGTGACGTTTCAGGTGTTGTAAAGGGCAGAGGGGCAGGGGAGTGAGGCTCGGAAGGGGTGAGTAGCTGGCAGGTGGAGGAAGGTGTGTGTTGTGCAGGGGGCTGGGACGCAGTATTCCCATCTGTGAATATGCATGTGATACACAATTCCTGCTTACAGTCACGGAGGGGGGGCGGCCGGGCGTGTTTTGGGGACTAACACAGTTTTAGTTGAGCGGCAGCAGTGTGTTGTACGAGAGAGAGAGAGAGAGAGAGAGAGAGAGAGAGAGAGAGAGAGAGAGAGAGAGAGAGAGAGGAGAGAGAGAAGAAGAGAGAGAAGAGAGGAGAGAGAGAGAGAGAACGAGAGAGAGAGAGAGAGAGAACGAGAGAGAGAGAGAGAGAGAGAACGAGAGAGACGAGAGAGAGACAGAGACGAGTAGAAGAGAGAGAGAGAGAGAGAGAGAGAGAGAGAGAGAGAGAGAGAGAGTGAGAGAGAGAGAGGAAGAGAGAGAGAGAGAGAGAGATGAGAGAGAGGAGAGAAACGAGAGAGAGAGAGAGAGAGAGAGAGTCGGAGATGAGAGAGAGAGCCCAGACGAGAACGTGAGAGAGCGAGAGAGAGAGAGCGAGCTGATCGTCGAGGTCGTCCACTGCCCGCCTGAGAGAGAGATGAGAGAGGCCCGAAAGGAGAGAGATCCGACGACGAGAGACGAGAACGCGACGCCGAACGAGAACTGAGAACCCGAGACGAGACCAGAGAACGCGACGAGAACGAGACCCGATGAGCCAGAGACGCGAGCCAGAGCCCGAGCCAGAGCCAGAGCCAGAGCCAGCCAGCCAGAGCCAGAGCCAGAGCCAGAGCCCAGAGCCCGAGCCAGAGCCAGAGGCCAGAGCTTAGAGTCAGAGCTAGAGTCAGAGCAGAGGTCAGAGCTAGAGTCAGAGCTAGAGTCAGAGCTAGAGTCAGGAGCTAGAGTCAGAGCCAGAGCCAGAGCCCAGAGCCAAGAGCCAGAGCCAGAAGCCAGAGCCAGGGAGCCAGATGCTAGAGCTAGAGCTAGAGCTAGGAGAGTGAGATAGAGTGAGGAGTTGAGGGAGTGCGAGCGCGAGAGAGTCCCCCTACCATTGCACTCAAATCAC